>CAIGRB010024286.1:30044-57628 GCA_903798255.1 Fraxinus quadrangulata
CTGTGTGTGTCTATATATATATATATATATATATATTCGTTATATAGATTATAATAAAGTGGATATCTATAACCTCCATAGGTTTTAATTGTTAGAAGAACGACATAATTATCTTTTTTCTATACACAATAAGAATGGTCAAAACTATAATGTTAATTTCATAGCTTACATATTTTCTCATATTGAGAATTTTGTAACCAATATTTGTACGATTATAAGCACATACACATATACAATTTAAGAATCTACAGATCATCCAGCGTAAAGAAAGAAAAAGAATCTTTTAAATTTTCTTGTTAATCATAAATTTCTTTTCATATTTCCTTTAATTTTATAAAAGGCCTTATATACTTTTCTTTATACTAACTTTTTTATAATTTGGTGACTTTGTTTTCTACATAAATATGAACAATTTTACACTTATATACTTTTTTGGTTTCTATTTACTTTTCAATTAAATTTTGATTTTATCTTTCGATTTTCTATTAACCTGCGCAATTGATAGTTTGATACATATTTTTATTTTTTTTCAGTTCAGTTGTTTATAGATCATGTATGTGTTACTTCAAGGACGTCGGCATGTTCTTAAGTTTTGATTTGCCATGATATGAACATTATTTTATTTGTGTGCTTCTTCAACTTGAAAATATGGATTGAGTTTTGAGGAATGATTATATAAAGTAGCAAGATAATGTCATCATTAATATTTTATAATTCTTGATTCGTCAATTGGTATTATTTTAACTATAATATTTCATAAGTAATATTATATTTTATGATTTGGTGTAATGTCCACAAAAATTCCATATGACATGTAATCTAATAATTAAGCGTGGAAATAGTTTTGTATTTTATAATTTTAACTATAATACTTTATAAGTAATATTTTTTTTTTTATAATTTGGTGTACTGTCACAAAAATTCCAAATGACCTGTAATTAAATAATTAACTGTAGAAATAATTTAGTATTTCATAATTCTTGATTGTTATAAGAAAAAGTAAGTTCCTTCCCGACTAAGACATCGAGCAAGGTGAATAAGTTTTCCCACATCCAAAAAAAGGTCTCAGATTTTTTCATGTCTTAGTACTAATTACAAATGTCCTTGTCCCTAATATAAATATGCATGGTTGGTCGCTGAATCTGAAATTGTGTAGAGCTTCTTGGAATTTTCTTTGGAAGACAACAAATCGCACTACAAATTCCTTATAATTCGTTTGCTTAATATTAATATAAACTGTGGTTAGATTTAAATAATAATCCAACCACTAACGAACACACACGTCCTCTCTCTAGAAGTCAACCTGAAGCGTCACCTTCTCTTTCTCTATATATTTATATATAAATGGATACGTTAATATATTTATTTAAAAATTGAGCGTCACCATCTTCCTCGTAAGTCAACGCAGGAAGGCATACAATGTCTTATGTAAATAGTGAGTTCAATAATTTTGAGAGTCGAGAAATCATTTGTGTCGTCCTTTGAATTCCTCACTTCTTTTGTGAAAGTGTCGTCTGCGGATTCTGTCTTGCAGTAGTTGGTTCAGGGCCATGGGAACTCGAATAAATACTCCAGGCTACAAGTACTACTCCTCACAAGACGTAACTCTCCATTCTTAACATTCTCTACACACACGCTATTCGCTTTCTGTATTTAAATGAACACTTGGTACTTGTTTAACTATAGTTGCATGGGGCCACGATGCCCGATAAGAGTTGTGGTAGGAAGGAGATTTGTGTTTTTTCTATTTTCTAGTTTCGTTATATTTTTTTCCGATTACATGCATGACATTGTGACTTTCTAATAGACTTTTTACTTGATATTGGTTCAGAATTGTAGTGAAAAATAATTTTTTCTTAAAAACCATAAGAACCAGATATTCGTTGGATTAGTTAATATGCACTGTAATATTCTAGTTTGTCTACACAAGTAAAAGTCGAATACCTTAATTGTGAATTTCAAATAAAATTGCCAAATAGACTTCCAATAAAATTCGTTACACCTTAATTCTAATAATACATCAGTGGGTTTTTGTGCCAGAATGGGATAAACCTTTCTTGGAATTCTACATAGTAAATCTGTCAAGGAAACCATTGCTATGTGCAATTGCGATGGGATACTTCCCTTCATTGAGTGACCATTTGGAAATTATTACTAAATTTTTCAGTGACTAATAATGTTTAATTTGAAATTTTTTAATGCTTGGCAGACAATAGATACCTTTATAATAGGCTCTAATGCTTTGCAGATTATAGGGCAAGGCTACATATTAATGGACGAACTTTTCATCTCTTCTAAATAACATCCACTATGATTAAACAAGAAATGCAGATGCACTACATAAAAATTACGAAATTTTGATGAATAATACATTACTTTGAGTTGTAGGTGGATGAACGATATGCACAAGAGAAAGCGATAGATGAATGGTTGCCAATAACTTCGTCTAGGGATGCAAAATGGTGGTACTCAGCTTTCCACAATGTTACGGCAATAGTTGGAGCTGGAGTTCTCAGTCTCCCTTACGCCATGGCAAAACTAGGATGGTATATTCGAATTAGACAACATTAATTTTTGAGTTTTACAACTTAGCCCCTTTTTGGTGTAGATTAAAATCAAAATTTTAATAGATTTTCGTAAAAGTTGATGAAATCTGCGTAGATGAAAAGTTGTAGATCCCATAAAACATGTAACTAAATTAATTGTTTACTTTAACTTAAGATTAGAATCAAATTTTTATACCAAATAGGAGCTTAATAACTTCAATTTTCCTGAGAAAAGTGGGTAAATTTTTTCAACAATGCTATTTATTATATGTAATAGCCAATAAGTATACATAAAAGTTTAAATTCTTAATGAGGGAAGAAGTAATTTTATTTATTTACATCTTTAACAAACTACACAAGCTGGTAAGATACAATTTTCTTAGTAAACAAATCGTTCATTAAAATTTCATAAATGGTGTCACTGAGGTTCCAAAATGAAACCGGTGAATTATTTTGTTTTTGTTCAAGAGCACGTGAGGAAACTAGTATTCTTTATCTAAAAATTAATAAGTGGATGCATCTCTCACCTTAAGTGAATCACAACTATAAATCTGTGTTTCATTATAAATTTCAAATTATTTTGCTCTCGAAAGTAGAGACTACTGTAATGTTCATACTACACTAACTAATTACTCAATACTGAATTATTTGATTATATTTGAAACTTGCATTCTTTATCCTGAAACACGCAGCAGTTAGTGGATGTGACTCTCATACTGAGGAAGAACAACTATAATCCGTAATTTTCTCTTTGGTCTCAAAAGTAGGGATTATAGTTTAACCCATAAATTATTTAGCAATTACTCAACACGGAATCATTTGTTCATATTTTCAGGGGCCCTGGAATGAGTGTACTCATAATATCTTGGGTTATCACTTTATACACTCTTTGGCAAATGGTTGAAATGCATGACATGGTTCCTGGGAAACGTTTCGACAGATACCATGAACTCGGACAATATGCATTCGGTGAAAAGCTTGGTCTTTACATTGTAATACCTCTACAGCTAATTGTTGAAGTTGGTGTAGACATAGTTTACATGGTCACAGGAGGGCAATCTTTGCGGAGGTTCCATGATTTAGTTTGCAAAGATTGCAAGAAGATTAAGCTTACCTATTTTATCATGGTCTTTGCCTCAGTTCACTTCGTGTTGTCTTGTCTTCCGAACTTTAATTCCATCTCTGGCGTGTCTTTGGTTGCAGCTGTCATGTCCTTGAGGTAGACGACACCCTTTTTGCCTTTGAATTTGCATTTCTTAACATTTTTAACCATTTATATCTGGAAAATTGTTTATTTTCCCACTGAAATAGCAAGATACAATACATTATCAACATAAAGAAATGTACATAAATCTCTGGTTTCATGAAATTCAATGATCGATATAAGATATTATTACTATCTTTAACCTTGTCATACGTTGAAAGAAAAGGCTTTAAACTTGTAGATTTCAAGCAAAAATTCCTGAAACGGAGGAAATCAATATTTTGGATTAATTTCTCAATAGTTGGTCAGACCAGTTAAAGAGGATTCAGAAAACGCTTTCCTCCCTTGATTTACTTTATTTTCTTCAATCGCATTTGATGATTATCTATTGAATCCGTTCGACTTGTATAATTTTGTATGACCATCTGATATAAATGATGGACTCCTAATTCACTGCTGCTATGACATGAAGTTACTCTACTATTGCTTGGGGAGCATCAGTCGACAAGGGCTTACAACCAGACGTGCAATATGGCAACAAAGAAACAACCACAGCAGGAACTGTTTTCGACTTCTTCAATGCCTTGGGTAGTGTTGCTTTTGCTTATGCCGGTCATAATGTGATCTTGGAGATTCAAGCTACAATGCCTTCTACACCGGAGAATCCTTCTAAGGGACCTATGCGGAGGGGGGTGATTGCTGCTTACGTAGCCATTGCAATCTGCTACTTTCCTGTAGCTCTTATTGGGTATTGGGTTTTTGGGAATGAAGTCAACGAGAACATATTTATCTCCTTAGAAAAGCCTGTGTGGTTAATTGCCATGGGTAACTTGTTTCTTGTCATTCACCTCATTGGGGGCTACCAGGTAGACGCCTGCCTTTCTTTCCCTTAGACTATTTATTCGTCTAAGAAGGTAATCTTACAATTTTATTATTATTATTATTATTTATTTCTGTTTTTTCAGATTTATGCAATGCCAGTTTTTGATATGATAGAAACTGTACTTGTAAAGAAACTAAAATTCAAGCCTAATTGGATCTTGCGATTTGTTTCGAGGAATATTTATGTTGGTATGTAAAATCTTATTTTCTACAAACCCTAAATACTGATCTGTATTTCTATTATATCATGTTCCTCACAAGTTTATGCTCTCCTAATTGATTGCAGCATTTACTATGATTTTTGCAATTACCTTCCCTTTCTTTGCTGGGCTTCTCGGATTTTTTGGTGGATTTGCTTTTGCGCCAACCACATACTTCGTAAGTAAACTTTCAAGGCATGTTTGATACACTCGACTAGACGGCACGGCACAAGATAACAAACAAGATTTTAAGTAGCCTTTATTCTTTAATCGTGCACTATACTGTCCTAAAGTACACCTAAGGTGACATCAAAGGTATTCTTGAAATGATGGATCTGGACTAAACAGAATTAAAAAAGAGAGACGTAAGACAAAAATTTTTTTGGTTGTTTTATCTAGTTAAATACAGTCCAATGTACCAAATATGTCACAAGCGCCTTATCGTACTTACTTTTATTGTATGGCTGAATATATATCTACTTTTACATATTCTTGCAGCTTCCTTGTATCATGTGGTTAGCTATCTACAAACCAAGGAAATTCAGTCTCTCTTGGTTTACTAACTGGGTAAGTGCAAAATCTGCAATCACAATCTTCTTCATTTTTGCTGTGAAAACAAGAAACCTGACCGATTCAATTTATCAATATGGATTTCAGATTTGCATTGTTTTTGGAGTTATTTTGATGATTGTAGCAGCTATTGGAGGATTAAAGCTGATTATTGACCAAGCAAAGGACTACAAATTTTACTCATAACTTAAAGAAATTTAAGAAATTCCTCGTCGAATTTCTCGAACACAAAAATAACTTGAAGAAATTCTGGCCTTGAAATTAGACCAAGATAATTTTGTGTGGCTTTCCTCTGCATCCGGACTTCTATTTCTGCATTTTCTCTGTGTGCATAGACATTTTTTAGACTTTCTTATTTGTAATCCCTCTTGTTTGGTAAGCAAGGTTTGATAGCACTGAACATTATAAGGAAGAAGAAAAGCTAAAAATCTTATTCATTATATTATTTAGTCGTGTCGAGTACTACGTACGAAACATGAACTAAATGTACATCTTTAGATTGTATGTCTGCAGCCATTTAATTGTGTGTTGAGATATTTGAAATACCATTGTTCCAGTAACCGTACTTGCAGTGCCAAATACATGTGCAATCTCTTGTGCAATTTGAGACCAAAAAATATCATTTTATGTTCGTTCATATATCATGAGCCTACCCTTCTGTTTCAACAACTCGTATGCAACAAAGTTGACTTTGGGTTGTATTTCGTAGAAAGCTTGTAACAATTAGGCCATGTTTGGAGCACCAGATTAGAATATTGATACTAGACCCCGGTTTGATATGAATTAAAATCAGATTTTTAGCACATTTGGATAAAAGTTGATTGAATATATGGTTGAAAAGTTATGAATTCAATAAAATGTGTAGTTAAAATAATTGTTGATTTTAACATAGATTTTAATCAGATTTTTTAGCGGTACGAAATAGGGGCTAGATGATATTATGGTAGATTAAGATAGAAAGTATCAGTTGATTTTTCATTCAAAAGAAAGTTATATATCTTCCTTAGCCTAAACTCTTCTCCAAGCTCCGTATTACGTTATATGATTGACGGTACAAATGACAATCTTTTACGCACATTATCCACCATAAACCAACTACATCTTATATCCATTATAATTTTATGCTAAACTTCTTATATTACTTAATCCGGTTTGCCAAATTTAGCGTTAGGGTATTGAACTTATATTCAAAGTGCATTAACAAGGTACCTGAGCTCCGAGCTCAGTCGTGTTATGAGACTTGTTTGCTGGAAACTCATTTTTATGCTACTGATGGTAGAAAATATTTCTTAAAGAGAACATCATTATTTAGTACATAAAATTAATTGAAATCGTGACAGCTTCTCATTGAGACTCCTGTTCTAGAGCTCATGAAATATGAAATATAAACTGTCCTGACTACAAAATCATTAAGTTTCTTGTTTCAATTTACCGATGCAGAGAATTATAGTAACAACAGCAAGAAATAACTCATCTGAACAGGAATGACTAATATATCACTCGAGTAATAGGTTGTACCCTAAAAAATATAAGATCAACCGAAGCTTGAATAGACAGAAAGCAGAACGTACCAGTTAAACTAAAGTAAAAGATATTAAGACTAAACTATGCAAATATATCGTATAAAGTAATTTTCGTTATATTCTGTAGAAGAACTTGATTTACCTTGGATAACAGGAAGGCAACCTTAAAAGCCGAGCTACCTAGTGCCTTTCTGTGTCATAATACATGGAAAGGGGCACTCACTGCAAACAGTCCTCTCCGCAAGATTACTTCAATTATTTGACAGTTAAGAATTTCTAGCCGAATACAATAGTGAATGCTTTAAACAAGGCAATACTGGATACATAAGCAATTGTTGTGGACAGTAGAAAACAGTAAACTGCAACGTTTGAATTGGAAGAATAAAGCATTGGATCGAACTCGTCAAGGTAATAGCTATAATAAATAGTATCTATAAGTAATTAAGATAACAAGTAATTACCCTCTGTTCTCCTCATTGAAAACTCGGCCCAATCTTTTATTAAAAGGATTGAGCCGAATATAAAGGTTCTATTGCATGTATTTTGGCTAATAACATAGTTCTCCATATATAAAAGATTTGAAATAGAAAATCTAGGACAATCTAAAAATCACTAGCCAACTTTTCAAACACTTATTATTGACCTTTATAGTAATATACATCCAAGGAAGCATGATACACACTTCAAGAAGAATTTTGAGGAGATAAAAGGTAAGAACAATCAAACTTCAATCTCTTAGAATATATTTTGAAAACATGAGAATGAAAAAAAATGATAGTGTGAAAGATTATTCAACTAGATTTATAGAGTTAATCATTCAAATGAAAACATATGGTGAAGAGATGACATATCAGAGAATAGTTGAGAAGTTGTTGATAAGTTTGCCCGAGAAATTTGATTCTATGGTGGCTGTTATTGAAGAAGTAAAGACCTCTCTAAATTGGGAGTGCAAGAGTTGTTGAGTTCCTTGAAATCTTACGAGCAAAGGTTGGAAAGACACTCGGAAAAATCAATTGATAGTGCTTTCCAATCAAATCTCTATGAAAGCTCAAAAAGCTTGAAAAAAATCATCAACTCAAGATCAAGGCTATTAGACTATGGGCTCCAATCTCCACCAAATCTCCACAAAAACCGGGCTCAGTTAACAATAATCAACACCACAAATAACAAACCAAACTTCCCCCAAACGGTTGCTTTCTTGACTGCCCACAAAGGGCTAAAGGTGATAAATATTATAGACACAAGAATCAACCACAAAGACTGAGAGGAACGGAGAAGAAGACCGCACAAAGCGAAGGAAGAGTGCACAAAGCCAAAGGATACTTATCTCTTTCAATACACACGGCTGCCCAAATATTCACCACAAACATCAATAGTAATGAGGCGGTAAATATAAAGAGAAATTAGGTATGGACTTTAGGTTAGAAAAGATAGGGCCCAATAGGAAATATGTAAGTGGGCTAACAAACCGAAAAAGCCATCCAGGTCTTGGGTTGAGTCATGAGCAGTACTAATTAAATTAGGCTGCTTTAAATGGCCCAAGTGGATTACATGATAGGTTTAGACAATTGTGGTTTCGATATTCATTTCACTCATCAATCGAGGCCTATGAAGTATAATTCCAAAAAATTGGTTTAACATCATCGCCCAAATTTATTGGGTATCAAAAACCCAACAAACCTCCACTTTGATACCCAATCAATATGCAAGTAAACAAAAAACATAAAGTTTATACTTACACAATTAAGGTAACCAATAAAATTGGTATTGCAAACATTACCTCGTGTTTCGAACCCGAAACACATACCATACCTACTCCATGTTCTCACTAGGGCTAAGTTCAAGAAAATACCCAAGTAGAAGCAGATAATCACAGCAATTAATCAAAACAAAATAAACATGCGATGAAGATATCATATATAGGATAACACATAGATCTTTTCAAAACATGTTCACCTAAAACAAGCCAACACATATGCAACAAATGCATAAATAATCCCACGAAAAGATCTCACCATACTTATCCTATCCCATTTCGTGTCGCTTACACCTCGATAACATATATCTCACTTCATCGCCCGCCATGCTCACTAGAGTGATCACTCAGCTCATGTCTAACTGGTAAGTCACAATAGATCCTAAGTCATAGAGATAATCTTCTATCTCCACATCACTTATCCCACATATGTGGATAATGGGTCTCCACCTAACATAAGTGATAGAAGTGCATCTATCACACTCCACCTGATCAGGGTCTTTTCTCAGATAAAGAATTTCAACATTTGATCACCTCTCTACTCGTGATCCAAATGTCACACTCTACATTCTCGATACAAACCACCAAAGTAACCTTAAGCATCTATACTCTACCTTACCAAAAGACATACAACAAAATGCTAATGCATCTCAACCTACTATGCATGCAAACAATTACACCAAATAATAAGATCACTCCAATTCATACCAATGTACATATCAAATACATTGAGATTCAACATATAATCATGTAACAGAATTGAGCAATCACATACATGAAGAAAGGATTACACACTGATGCAAATACAGTAACTAGGTTTACTCTTAATAAACCTCACTAGGGTCATCACTCAACCCTAATACCAAATTCGTCTCACCTCTCATTTTACTATTCTGCTTATCATTTTCCTTCTTGGGACAATTCCTAATAAAGTTTCTAGTATTACCACAACTGTAACACCGTCTATTGCTAGACTTGTCATATCACTTGCCCTTCTTCCTACCACCCTCATCACTCAGTCACTACTCGAATCATCATTGTCTAGAACTCCACCCAAATTCATATGCTTAAACTTCATTCTATTCATCATCATATACAACTCACAACTTCTCTTATCTTCTTTTTTAACTTCAATCTCCATCTCCTTACTCTTAAGAGAATCTATGACAATCTCAGGTGTTATGGTATTCATACTATACTTAATTTCATTCTTAACCTCTTTATATGAATCAGATATGGAATTGAGCAAAATAATAGCTTTATACGTTTCACACACATTTTCTCCACAATCAACAATATTTTGAACACGTTTGTTAAAAATATTCGAATTGTCATCAAGATCCTTTGAATGATCTATTTTAAGGCTGAAAAATCTTTCAAGCAAGTACAACTTATGAGGAGTAGAATTAAGTAAATATAAGTCTTCTAACTTTTGCCAAAATTCTTTGATAGAGTCAGGTTTTCCAACTTTTCTCAAAATGGTACGAATATGTGTAAAATAATTGAACTGTAAGCAAGTTCATCATATTCTTCTTTTTGTGATTTTGTTAAATTTGCGGAAAATTTTCCATCTATGGCCTTTGAAACCTTTTGTTAAACCAAAATCCCTTTTATCTTTTGTTGCCAAATTGAAAAATCATATTTTTCCATTGAAAATTTTAATTTCGAAATGTGAAGACATCTTGAAAAACAGAACAACCAAAATGCACAAATAAGTAACACAAAGTAATCATGAGGCAACAATATATACCGTTCTAGATTCTCAGGATTTCGTAAGATTCTCGATCTTAGATCAAGGGAATGTTCGAACGAGTCAAGTCCAGGTGTTCTATTAGGATAATCAATGCAACACAAATATATGTTAACAAAAAATCAAATTTCCACGCAATGCAGTCCCACAGAGTGACTAAACAATAGTTACAGTACAAAAGCAATTATGAACTTGCATTCAAATTCAATACTTCAAATAGAGCAATTAATTCCTAAATTTCTAGCACAAGTAATGGTTACCCATTTACGGTAACCCCAATTCTAATGTCATTCCACACGATGAGGCGCTAATACTGAAATTTAAACGAGGATAAGTTAATTTATCAGAGTTGACCTATCTGAGTCCGTAAATTACGAGATATGTGAATTTACTGCTTTTGGGCCACAATTTGTGGTCTAAAGTAATTCAGTAAATGTATAGTACTTGCAACTGTTGACCTAACAAGGGCAAAGTCGTCCAACTTTTCCTGTATAACCTGAAACACGAAACCAATAATATTAGTACGTTCAGAAAATCAAAATGAAGATTCTGTCTGAAGAAATCGTCGTCGAAAACTGCCCCATGCGCCGCCGTCGAATTCCCTATGTGCTGCATCGACCACCACGCGCCGGACCTCCAGCAACGCTTCCACCTACACAGTTTACCAATGGTTTCCGTTCGTCTAACCGACCACTGGTTTAGGCAAAAACCCCACATGTAGGTCCGATTTTCTCAAAAAATCCTGGGCAGATTTGTTTCTGTCAGTTTCTGCTACGTTTTTGGTCGATTATTGGTCAGTTTTTGGCTGAAAATCCACCACCAATGTGTTTTGATACCATGTTAGACTATGGGCTCCAATCTCCACCAAAATTGAGCTTAGTTAATGGCAATCAACACCACAAATAACAAACCAAACTTTCCCCAAACGGTTGTTTTCTTGACTATCCACAAAGGGCTAATGATGATGAATATTATAGCCATAAGAATCAGCCACAAAGAATAAGAGGAACGGAGAAGAAGACGACACAAAGCCAAGGAAGAGTGCACAAAGCCGAAGGACACTTTTCTCTTTCAATACGCACAACTGCCCAAATATTCACCACAAACATCAACAGTAAATATAATGATTATTCAGCAGGCTAGTTCTGTCAACAAATTCACAGAGAAGAACACAAGATTAACGCAAAAAATACATAGAAAATGTCTATGAAATTAAAGAACTTTATTATATCCAGCAAAATCAAAATAATTCCACAAACCAGACATTTTAGCAAAAATCCGAATTTTACCAAAAATGAAAAAAATTTCAAAAATCACGCCAATTTAAAATACGAAATAAAATAAGTAGTTTGCGAAAAATCTAGCCCAAATCGAGTAAAAAATCATCTTCAACATGCAATTGAAATATTACCAAAAAAATTTAACTAAAATTAGTAATTCAAAAGGGAAAATAGTAGAATTTGAGGTCGAAAATGACACGCATCGAGCAAAGCTCGATGTCCACGACATTCATGCCGAAACAAGCTTTTCGGATTGTGGTCATAATCGCGATTCTGATAACTGTAGCCAAAATTATGGTCAAATTACCGAAATATGTCTCAATCAACAAAATTACTCGATCATTTGCCATCCTTGTGCCGATCTACCAACTCGTGATACTTTAGAGTCATTAACGTGTTATCTGACAACTCAGTATCTGACTCAGACCCTCCTATATCAGGGCTTTAGGTTAGAAAAGATAGGGTCCAATAAGAAATATGTAAGTGGGCTAACAAACTGAAAAGCTATCCAGGTCTTGAGTTGGGCCATGAGCAGCACTAATTAAATTAGGCTGCTTTAAATGACCCAAGTGGGTTACGTGATAGGTTTAGACAATTGTGGTGTCAACATTTCACTTTATTCATTGGCCGATGCCTATGAATTATAATTCCAAAATATCGGTTTGACATCATCGTCCGGATTTATTGGGTATAAAAAACCCAACAAAGGCAAACAAGACTCTTTCAGAGGAAGAAGACAAGGAAGAGGTGGTGGAGGATTAAGAGGAGAAGAAGAGGTAACTTTGACTGAAGATCAAGTGGAGAAGGTTCTTCATAGAAGTGCAATGTCTGCAGCAAGATAGGCATTCTTGAGAAATATTGCTGGTTCAAAGGGAAGCCTCAATGGTATCATTGTAAAAGGTTTGGTCATCTACAGAAAGATTGTAGATTGAAGAATAAACAACAAGCAAATTTCGCTGAGGATAAAGAATATGAAGGGAACACTGAAGGAAATTTGTTTTTTTGATTGTCCAACATGTCTCAAAAAAGAAAAATGAGATCTAGTTCATAGATAGTGGGTGTAGTAATCACAAAACGCCCAATAAAGATATTTTTCTAGACATGAATACCACTTTCAATTCCAAAATGAAGGTGGGCAACGGCGCTGTGGTAGAAATGAAAGGTAAAGGTAGTATTGGTGTTAACACAAAGAAAGGAAGAAATGTGATTGGCGATCTGCTCTTTCTTCCCGAGTTTGACCAAAACTTACTAAGCGTTGGACAACTTTTGAAGCATGGTTATTTTTACATTTTGAAGGCAATGGCTGTAAAATCTATGATCAAGGAAGAGAAAAAATGTTTTGGTTGAAGTCAAAATGGAAACTTCTAGAAGCTTTCCACATACTTTCAAATATTAAAGAGATGTTAGCTTAAAAGCTACGGTGATTGATGAATCGTGGTTGTGGCACTAAACATTAGGCTATTTGAATTTTGAAAGCCTCAAGTTGTTGTACAAGAAAAATATGGTGCAAGGACTTTCTAGCATTAAAGAGAAGAAAGAACTTTGTGAAGGTTGTTCTCTTGGGAAGCATCATAGACAATCCTGAATGGCTTGAAGAGAAAAAGAAGTATAGGAGTTGGTACACACTAATATTTGTAACCTTATGCATACTCCATCTCATTCCAATTCATATGGGCACTTCATTCTCTTTATTGACGAGTATAGTCATATGACTTGGATGTATTTTATGAGACAAAAATCGAAGTTTTTGAAATTCCCAAGAAGTTTAAACGTCTTATTGAGATGCAAAGTAGCCGTTCAATTAAAATTTTAAGAAGTGACAGAGGAAAAGGGTACACTCCCAATCAATTTAAAAACTTTTGTGAAGATGAAGGCATGGAGAGACAACTCACAGTTGGCTACACTCCATAGCAAAATGAAGTATCTAAAATGAAAAAATCAAATGATAATGAGATGGCAAAGTCAATGTTACATGATGGAGGCCTACCAAAAAATTTATATGCTGAATCTGCATATACTACAGTTTATTTGACCAACACGTGTCCAACTAAAGTCGTGTGTAAACAAACACCTTTTGAAGGTTGGAGTGGCAGAAAACCATCAGTTAAACATCTCTAAGTATTTGGTTGTATTTGCTATGATCTAATTCCACTTAAAGAAACAGTGAAGGAAGAGGCTTGGAAGAAAGCTATAGAAGAAGAAATTGATGTGATTGAAAAGAACAACACATGAGAGCTTTTTGATAAGCCTGAAGACAAAGAAGTTATTAGCGTAACGTAGATTTACAAGGTAAAATACAACTTAAATGGTTTCGTAAAAAAACAAAGCAAGGTTGGTTGTTATATCAACTTGACTATCAAGAAACATTTACTCCGGTAGCTCGTCTTGATACCATGAAATCTCTTTTTTCTTTGGTTGTCCAGAAAGGTTGGTTGTTGTATCAACTTGATGTAAAGTTAGCTTTTCTAAATGGAGAGTTGAAAGAAGAGGTCTATGTTGAGCAACCGCAATGGTTTGTTATTCAAGGCCGTCAAGAAAATGTGTACAAGCTAAATAAAGCACTCTATGGGTTAAAACAAGCACCTGGAGTATGGTATAGTAAAATTGACAGCTATTTTGAAGAAAACGAATCTGAGAAAAGTAAGAGTGATCCTACGTTGTATGTGAAAAGATAAGGTATGGATGCTACTCTTTTTGTGATACTTTATGTTGATGATTTGGTGATGATGGAAAGCATTGCTAAAATGATTGAAAATTTTAAAAAGAAATGATGAAGTATGAAATGAATGACTTGGGAAAGCTACGTCATATTTTGGGAATTGAAGTTCAACAAGATAAAGAAGGGATATTTATTTCACTGTAGAGATATGGTGAATTTTTTTGAAAAAGTTCAGAATGTTAGTTGTAAACCAATAGCTACACTTCTTGTTGGCAACGAGAAACTCGTGAAAGAGGGTGGAAGAAGAAAGGTAGATGTTACTCTCTGCAGAAGTTTTATTGGAAATTTGATTTATCTTACAGGCACAAGACCTAACATTATGTTTGCAGAAGCATGCTTTTAGGATTTATGCATTTTCCTAGTAACATTCATTTTGCAGCAGCAAAATAAGTCATCAGATACATTTAAAGTACCATGAGCTATGGAATTCAATATTTCAAAAGTTTTCCGGTGAAGTTAATTGGCTTCTATGATAGTGATTGGAGAGGTTGTGTAGATAATATGAAAATAACCTTTGGTTATACATTTTCTACTGGATCAGGTGCGTTTTTTTTTACCTCAAAGAAACAACAATAAGTTGCTCAATCATCAACAGAAGCTGAATATATTTTACCTGCACTTGTCACATCTCAAGCACTTTGGATGAAAAGAATTTTTGAAGATATTGGTGAAAAGCAAAAGGAGGCCACAAAAATATTTTGTGATAACAAATCAGCCATAGCAATGGCAAAGATCACATTTTCATAATAGAATCAGACATATTGAAATCAAGCATCACTTTATTAGAAATACTATTGAAGAAGAAAAAGTAAAGTTGATATTCTACATATCTGAAGAGCAAATAGCCGATATATTCACTAAAACATTGCCAAAAGAAAATTTTAAGCAATTGAGAGAAGCACTAGGAGTTTAAGAAAACATATTAAGGGGAAAAATATTAATGTGTAATGTAGTAAAAAGAAAGTCCAAAAAAATATTGTCAAACAATTGAGGGCCACAAATATAATTTTGTAGTATGTTTTTAAAGTCCTTTATGTAGGATGAAATTGCTGAACTGTAGAAGTAAGAAAAAATTTCCAAAAAGTTCAATTTTTTCTCCTCCTTCCACAGTTCTTCCTCTATTTTTACTCCTGAATATTTGCTGCGATATTTCTTCTTCATTTTTCATTAGATTTTAGGACATCAAAGCTAAAAATAGAGACAATATGGGCCATCCATTTAGTAAATGGGCCATGAGCAACCCTTAAAAGAGGAAATTACATAATTCCAGTTGTTTAAAGATTACAATTCAAAAATCAAGGTTCAAGTTTCATAATTGATAAATCAGGTATCAATATAATAATTAAACATTAAATATTTTACCCTAATAATTCCAATCCCTCCAAACCATTTCTCGAGCTTCTCTCTCTCTACTCTCTCCCTTCTTTCTTTACTTTCCCTCGCCGACGTAGCTGGAAGAATGGTACCGTCTACAAGAAGTCCTCCGACGATTCTACTATCCACAGCCTGGTTGAGGAGGTGGATTGGGGGCTGATTCCACAAGAAGTCCTCCGGTAATTCCCTCGTTGCAAGAAAGGTCCACTGGTATAGGCTCATCGATCTGAGCATCGATACGGCGAACTGTGCGCTCTCTCGCTCAGATCTTAGTCGCTGTACGGCGTTCAGTCGCAGTGGTGATGGGTGTGTGTGGATGTGGGTGGTGTTGGTGTGGTTGTGGGTTGACGGTGTGGTGATGGTAGTGCGGTGGATCTAGGTAGGACGAGGGTGGTGGTTGTTGGCAGTAGTGATTTGGGTAGTGTTGGTGAGGTTGTGTGGTGATGGTGGTACGGTGGATCTAGGTAGGACGGTGGTGGTGGTTGTTGGTAGTGGTGATTTGGGTGGTATTGGTGAGGTTGTGTGGTGATGGTGATGCGGTGGATCTAGGTAGGATGTACGGCGGTGGTGATGGTAGTGGCGTGCTCGTGTTGGCAGTGGTAACTCTGGATTAGTCTGGGGGGTACTGCTCTGGGTGTTTATAGTTGTTAATGGTGGTGGCGACGGCGACGGTAAGGTGGTGGTGAACCATTAAATAATTAATATGTGAGTGGTTGGTGGTGGAGGTTGTTGTTCGTAGATTGGATCTAGGAGTTGGGAACTTTTTTCAGATCATTGTCGTGAGATGGTGCGTGTTGTGGGTGCGGTGGTGGTGGCACTGTCGGTGTACGGTGGTATTTACTTGATGTGTGGTGGGTTGACAATGGTGGTTGCAGTTGACGGTGGTGCAGGTGGAGGATCTGGTGATTTTGGTTTTCTGTGACTAAAAATCATAATCTGTGACCTTAAAATTCTATAATACGTGACTAACAATATAATTTATGACCAACCATTTTGTTATCTGTGACCGTGAAAAAATATGTGACCAACTAATTTGGAAATATGACTGTGTGACCTATAAATTTTGATCTATGACCAACTAATTTTGAAATTTGTGACCAACGAATTAATTGTGATCGTAAAATAATTTGTGACGTATAAAAATTATTATTTGTGACTGAAAAATAATATGTGACTATCTAAATTGTGAATCTGTGACCATATTGTATAAATTGTCGAAATCGAAACAGTCGTCGGAACGGTCACCGGACTAGTCGCCGGAATAATTGTCGGAATCAGAGCAATTATCGGAATAATCGTCTGAATAATTGTCGAAATCGGAGCAATCGCCAGAACGGTAGCCGGAGAAGAGTGGTGGCCGGAACGATCNAATACCCGAGTTTTGCATTTTGAAACTTGACACCTGAAAATTGAATTGTGTCAAAGTTAACACCTGACTTTTGAATTTTTCCCTTACTTAAAATATTGCTTCAAATGGCCCACTTAATTTTTTTGGATCAAGCTATTAATTATGGTGTTGATTCATATTTCAATCATCAATTGAAGCCTATGAAATTAATCTTTAGATGATAAACATCATAGCTCCGAAATTTATTGGATATCAACAAAAAACGTAATCGAAATTAGACCAACCCATATTTCCTCATCAACTGCAGCAAACAAAAGCTTAGACACTGCGGATAACATAATTGACGTAGCGGAAGATTATAGGAAAGATGAACGACCTCACAAAGATAAGAAAAACTCACGAGAAATTTTATTCTATTCAATAAACTGCGGCCTGAAAGGGCTTACAATACTTTAAATAGTAAAACCCTAATAAAATCCAGAAAATTAATATTTAAATAAAAAAACGATATTTTTCCAAAATGAAAAAAATTGAGATAACAACTTAAATTGAAACTTTTAAGATTCAAGCTCATTCTCTAACAAACGGAATACGAATTTGAATTTTATTGAATGTGATATTACCAAAATAAAAATTACCATAAATGGTAAAAATGCTTAATTGAGGGCTTAAACGATGGAATTTGCCCAAAATTCGACGTATGTCAAGGCTGAAAGCGCTGAGTTGTGATCATTGGTCCGTTTTCAATCGAATTAGACTAGCAATTCGCTAAAAACGAATAAACTCGAAATTATCATGAAATCATTATTTTGCCTTACGATCCCACTTCATCATAAACTTTAACTCTTTATGCACTTCATCAATACTTCTCTCTTATCAAACCAAGATATTCTAGTAGATCTAACAATGTAGTGATGGAATAGCAAAAAGGGATTCACATAGTACGTCCCAAAATATTTAGAACAAGGTTTCGTTGGTTGATATTGCATGTTCAACGTGAAGGTAAAACATTGAAGCACATAATCTCCACTTTTGTTCTTTTCATCATTTTTACTAATGAGTTTTAAATAATTAATTTTTTTGCTAAACTAACAGGTTGCCCATCCGAGTCATGAGCAGATATTGCTATTCTGGTTTATTTTGCATACTAATCCTACCATGTTATGAAATTATGCAACTATTGGATGAATTTTTTATTTTTTATTTTATTTATTTTTTAATCTCTGAGCACATAATTCTTAATGACATGGCAATTGACTACGCTTTCAATCACTTCTTCGATACATGCAAATTGGTAGTACTCGACTTTCCACATTGTTACTCTATGATATGACATGATCGCTCTCCGATGGTATATAGCTATCAAGTCAAGAGTATTTTTCTAAATATAAAATGCTAACTGAACATTCTAATTAACTCCATGTTTGAGCAATATTATTTTGGAAGAATATATTTTGAAATAGTAGATTGATGGAGAATATGTTGTTGAAAGAGAAAGATAAGTTATTGATGTGATGGAAAATATTATTTTATTAAAAATATGTGGTTGAAAATGAGTAGAAGAATGAGAATGAAAAAAATAATGTGGCTCAAATAAGGGCTAAGCCTAACGAAAAAGTCTTTTCTTAACTTATAAATCTTGCCTATCTGATGGATGTCATATAAGCCTCTGTTTGAGCCACATTAAAATTTTCATTCTCATTCATCTACTCATTTTTAACTACGCATTTTTCAATAAAATAATATTTTTCATCACATCAATAACTTTTCTTTCATTTTCAACCACACATTCTCTATCAATCTACTATTCTAAAATATATTCTTCCAAATAATGTGGCTCAAATACACACTAAATCTTCTAAAAATACACCTACAAAGTCTCGCACAATTTCAATATCATTAACGGTTGCTTCTGTAAACTGGAAACCGATAATATTAATTGAAAATCCGTGAAATGACTCTTTTCTCAGCATCTTCTCCTCTTGCAAAATCGATACAAGGAAAGATAGGGATTTGAACCTTACCCCAAAGAAACAGAATTCTTCCTCTTCTGACCTATAAAATAACATTTCTTTCTTGTGACATCGGATGATCACGTGATTGAGTCTCAACCAGTCCATGCCTAATATCACGTAAAAATCTTTCATAACTAAAAGGTATAAATTCATTTGTAGTACCTTTCCATCAATCTCAAATTTCATAGTCTTAGTTATCTGATTTTGACAAAGAGTTCTTTCTGAAGGGATGCTAACTTTTAATGCATTATTCGTTTTCATACATACAGTGTTAGACTTAGCGACAAAGGATGCAAAGAAAAAATAATGTGTAGCCCCAGAGTCAAAAGAACATAGGCAGGTACATTAGCCCGATGGAGTTTATTACACTTAGGACATGGTGTAATACTCTCACTCGTCCCATTGAAACGAACTCCTGTGCTAAGTCTCTTATTCTGTCAATTACATCTCTCATTGTTCTGATCATTCCACTTTCTTTTTCTGAATAACTCTTTACTGTGCTGGGAATATTGCTCAAATATAGTCCTCTAGTATGAAATAGCATGAATCCTCTCTAACATTTCACGATATGATGTGAAACGATGAGACATAATGATCATGCTAATTTTCGAGTGTAGTCCATATTCAAATCTCCTCACATTCTTTTCTTCTGTATCCACCAAGTATGGGGCATACCTTGAAGGCTGCTCAAACTTCCTCTCGTAATCAGTAAGTGACATATTTCCTCATCTGAGCTGTTGAAACTTTGATTCTTTGAAGTCTTTCCAAAGCCTATGGAAAGTATTTTGCCGTCACCTCATTATTAAACTATGCCCAAGTCAGATTAAGTTGTTGCTCTTTAGTCCTAGTACGTAAGTTAGACTCACACTAGTGACTCACTAATCCAAAAAACATAAACTTTGCGTATAATACCTTCTATGTATCTGTACAAGCAATGTGTCGAAAGATGCGCTCAAGACATCTAATCTATTCCTCAGCGGCCAGTGAATCGAAATCACCATCATAAGTGTGAGGGTTCTACCTAAGAAACTGTTCGACCACGGAGGTTGCTCCAGAGACAAACAGAGGTGCATTCTGAAGTGTCAGTGCATTCTGTGGTGGTGCTTGACTCTGCCTACTCAGTTCTTGTACGGCTCGTAGTAAATCACAGATCAAATTTGTGTGGGTAGGTGACGTCATTTCCTCTAAGATAAAACAAACGTCATCCATGTCAATCTTCTATGTATCGTAGTACAATTCTATTATAGCCCCTATGAGGGCTATTCATCTATTATATTCAAGCACCAAGCCTAACATATTATGCTTATATTCTCATAATGCATATCATTTTTATTTGAAATATAGAAACAAGTATTGTGAGAAAAAATAAATAATTTATGTACAACATGTCGTGAACTCCATAAGTAAATAATTAAGAAATATTTATAAAGTTATTCAAAGGATTGAATTGAACATTTCCTTACCCATTTCATATCTTAGGGCAGTCGAAAGGTATTCGTTGAGTGTCAATGATCTTTCATATTCTTACATCTTACATATTTAATAACTTTATAAAATATTTTACTTCATAACTATACTTTATAAAACACTTTACTTCGCGTAAATCTAAGATTAAACACATAAGCATAAGGATGAAAGTATGAAAGTTAATATTTATTCTCTCTCTCTCTCTCTCTCGTTCACGTCAATAGTGATGTTCATTGTTCACGGAACAGTGACATTCACTATTTACGATTTTTGTTAAATCGTCATTTAAAATCATATTTTTTAAAATAAAAGCTTATTCACATGAACAATGACATGCACCGTTCACGTGAGCAATGATGCCTCTGTCACTGTTCACGTTTCATTTTTTATTATTATTTTTTTACATGGAACTTCCAACGAACCATTAAAATTCAGTATAACAAACAAACATCTTAGTGCAGGCTACCCATCTCCCACTTTCTTGATTTCTCTGATCATCTTTATTAAATAACATAATCAACAATTATTGTTAATTGTAAAAATAAGGCAGTCTCTAGGTAGACTAAAGGGGTTTTTACAACTGTAATCATGGTTAACATTGGGTTAGACAGAGATAAAGGCGTTGTTTTTCGAGAGTTGTTATTTTAAATCAATCTGGACAACCGTTATTCACTCTTCATTTATAACCGTTATTCACTCTTCATTTATCTAACTTAAATTTTAAAATTTATACGGT
Source organism: Fraxinus quadrangulata (assembly GCA_903798255.1). NCBI lineage: Eukaryota > Viridiplantae > Streptophyta > Magnoliopsida > Lamiales > Oleaceae > Fraxinus > Fraxinus quadrangulata. Next base: position 51,415 of record CAIGRB010024286.1, read on the forward strand.
CTACAAAAAAAATAAAGCTTAGGCTCTAATAGCAAACTATAATGACCCAAATTTTAAAGTTTAAATCGCTACCAAATTTTTTTTTTTTTTTTAAATTAAACAACGTTGCATGCAATTACGTATATCATTATGTAACGGTAGTTTACTAAATTTTATGTAGAGAAATTTTCAAATATCGTATTTATTTATTCTCTTAAAAATAAAGACTTTTTCCAATACCACAATATGTTCATATATGTTTGAATAGATAATACGAAAATCAATCTAAAACTTAATAATCAGTGACGAAATTCCGTAGCGTTTCAAAAATCATAAATTTAACACTGAGGGGCAGAATGACTAATGAAAATGGATTGCTAACTTTGTCATCCTCTGATTAATTATAAAACCTAATATCAAGCATAATTAGATATATCAAACAGTGCCACGTGGAATTAAAGTGCCATTTGACCCAAGAAACATAATCAATATTTTATTTCACACTGGAGCAATTCCTTCATGTGGATTACAGCTATTTTTAAAATACTATATGAAATATCCGCATAACAATTTATTTATTTCTATCCCATTAAATACATACACGTATTCTTCATGCAAAATGGCCAAAGTTACTTTTTTTTTTTAATTTTTTTTAAAGGGTTCATTCTGAAAATTTAATAGCAGAGAACACATAACCCAAATTAACAATAATAAGTTAGTGTCATCAAATCACCATAGGAAAATACATAACCAAATAATTCATCTTTCAAATTCCTGACTAGATGTCCATAAAATAATGAAATTCAAGATTATTGCTGAAAGTAAAATCTTCGGTCACATTACATTAAATTTTCTTTATTAAGTCCAATAAATTCTAGCACAACGATAGCACTTCATCGTCCACCAACCAACGACTTATTCTAACATGTGAGCAGTAAGGGAAAATAATGAGCATATGAGAATACTCAATATGACACGAGTAATTGTGCAATCTTTGAATAAAAATATCAAATTATGCAACAAAATAATCACACCATCATATCATATTTTTATAAATCAGTAAGATTTTATAATATATCATATCTTTTGTATCGGATGGTCATTTCATATCATATCATTTCGTTAGCATAACATTTATCAACATGAATAATAAAACTAAACGGGACAAACTCCTTGCACTTCGTAATCATACCTTAAACCTTCGAAAATCTTGATCTCATGTTCACAAAATTGAAGATTTTCATGCCTCTTGAAATTTCCAAAAGCTTTTAAAAATGTATTTGCTTGTGTTCAAAAACTGTAGAATATATAAAGAAGAGAAGGTGGTACGTGAGTTTTGATAGTTTTTAGATAGTTTAAAAGTTAGTGGGAAAAGAGAGAGTGGAGGATGAATATTTGGGATGTGATTTGGATTAGGATACTTGACTTGGTTAGACTCATTCTCCCACTAAAATACTTAATATATATAATTATATAATATTGTACATTTATCACGTGTTTATACATATAAATACCTATAATAGATATTTATAAAATTAAATTCACCAACATAATATAATCTAGTTAAATTGTTAAAATCATATCATATAATATTAAGTATGAAAATTAAATTTAGGCCTTTACATTTATGGAGTTGCTTTTTACACTACGTGTCATAACTCATTTTTTTGAGTCACGAGACAAACGTTGACTTGTCGAAGTTTTAGTCAAATAAGGACTTAAATGGAATAAATTAGTTTATTGGGATTATCTTACAAATTGACAATATTTGAAGGTTTATGATAGATAAATTAATTTTGGGGGTTTACTTATATATTATTAAAAGTAACATGGTTGGATTTTATAGCTAATGGAAGTTTATGGACTAAATATTAAGTTTAATTGTAGGAGAGGGACTTCCTTTGCAATTGTGGGTGAGTGGATTACAAGTGGCAATTAAATAAAACCCATTTACAAATTTATCATTGGGGATACATATATCCAAAGAGAGAAACCGACAGAGAGAAGAAAAATCGAGAGAGACCGAGAAAAAAATAAATAAAAAAAGAAGAAAGGAAAGGAGAAAGATTAGCTACAATCTTCAATTTCTTTACCAATTCCTAGAGGTAAGCATAAAATTTTACTTATTGAAGAATGGAATTAGATTTTAGGGTTCATGGAAATTTTTCCTAAATTCGAAGTTTAGCGAGAAGTATGGGTTATTGAAATATATTTTAGATATTAAACAATAATATATCAAAGACGTAAAATCCCACTGAGATTGGAGATTTCTTCAGGGGTCCTACCCCTCTCTGTTTACCCAATGATTTCTCCACTTTCGGAGCAACAACCCTTTAACTTGGAAACCCCGAAGCATATGAACAAGTACATGGAGTTTAATTTTGTAATTAGTTTCATTTTTGAAGCATAATTGAGAGGACTATTTTTGCAGAATTTATTGGTTAAGAGTCCATTTTTTGCCGAATCCAGACTCCTTTTAAATGAGGTTATCAAATCATTTATCTATTTTTTTGAAGGCTAAAAGATGGGTTTAATTTTAGGACTATAATTAACAGAACAATTTATAGTTTACCATTTCAATTATGGGTTTCATGTCTTCTGATAGCATGTATTTATGGGTATTCTAAGCTTGAGAAGAATCATGCCCTGATATATGAATATGCATGTTGAAATCTAGAGCCCAATTATCTGATTAATAAGCATAACATAAATAAAAGGATGAGAAATTTCAATTATCAAGAAGTTTGTGGTCTCTGTTTTTCTGAAAATAAAGAACCGAATACTATTGTCTAGTATACAGGTTTCAAGGTCAATATTTGAGTGTTCACATTTATGTCTGGTATCTTTAGATTTTGAGGAATGTAGGGTCTTCTGACATCTTTAATGGTTGGTAAAATTAGTTAATTAATATAATGTAACTATAGAGTTTAAATAGAGCTATGTAATTGTGAATTGAGTTTTGACCCGAATAAATTTATTATTATATCAAGAGGTAGCGAAGAGATTGAGACAGCTTACCAAAGACAGCTTACCAACCAAACTAATCGCCCCGTAAATAACTTGTTAGTGGAAAAACTTAAACATTTTCAAGTATCGAAAATTAATTATATTATTATGCATTTTATGCATTTATGTGAATTATTTGTTCAATTACATGGTTAATTTGAAAATATTCCTTCATGATGATCAGTGTGGAATTTTAAAAATTGTGTATGAACTATTTGTGAATTGGAATGTGAGACATGTGATATTGAGATCGACCAGAAAAGTATCCATAATTATATACTTATTTTAGTTCACGGAGTGGCCTTGGCCGTGTTCTATACTACATTGAGAGGTCTTGACTATGGATGAAGGGGTCTGACCGTATACTTGTAGTTCACTGAGTGGTCTGGCCGTGTTCTAGTATTGATTATGAGAGATCTTTGAGACCCACTTTCGATCACTGAAGGGCCTACGGGCCATGGCGAAAGTATTGAGCCCGAGGGCGGATTATCATTTCAATCAGAGGGTACAATATTGGTTGCTTACATCTGATGGGATGAGATGATGATATGGGTTTGGGAATTTCAGTCAGATGGTACATTTTTGGTTTATTGCATGTGATGGGATGAGATGATGATATGGGTTTGGGTTGATGATTATATCATGACTATTAGATGATATTTTTCAGTGTTATGAGATGTCGCACGTCTTAAGTATTGCTGTATTATATGTTATTATAATGTGAACTGTTGAATGATTTCCACTTGATATTGAAAAAAATGTATAATGAGAAAGTATACTTATTTTAAAATTTCTCACTCACTGAGCTAAGCTCATATATTTTGCCACAATTTTTCTTACAAGTTGTATTGGTTCTTGATAGATTGAGGAGCCCGATGATTTCAGAGTTATAGCCACACGATATGATGCATTTAGGTAGAGCGTAAAATAATGATCTTGGGTCGATCGCACTATATTTTTTATTAACATGTGATTCTTGGTATTTTGTAATAACTCATAGTCAGCATTGGTGGTGGATCTGGCATCTAGTCAGCATTTATCATCGGCGCACGTCACGTTTCAGGTCCACTAGGGTGATTCGGGACGGGTCGTGTCACTACGTATCTGTTTGATTGCAAGAATGGAATTTGGATGGAAAGAAAATGAATTATAGGGAATTGAATTGCCTAAAACTTGTTTTACTAGATATTGTCAATTAATTGTATTTGATTGGTATAATTTTTCACCTGAAAAATATTGAAATTTTGGATGTTTTGATGTTCGTTTAGCTTTATTTTTTCTGAAAATTGTTCATTAAATGGATATAAGTTGTTACAATTTGGGATAAAATTTATTTTCATTGCACAAAAAAATAAATAATAAAAATGAATAAATAAATAAAGTTGCTAGAGACTAAAAATGGGGTTGGGTGGAAAACCATCGGCCAAGAAAATTTGCTTATCAAACAAGTAAAAATGTGAAAAATGGAAAATCAATTCCTAGTTCCATGAAAAAAAAAAAATACTATCAAACTGGGCCTACAAGAAAATTCCCTCTAAAACAAAATTTAACTTGGTCATACTGGATAATGTTATTTGTACACAATGAAATTACACAATGTGTTACATATAAATGAATTATCAAAAAGAGATTGAGAAAGGTTTTTATTTTTACTCTTTTTTTTGTTGAAGAAATTTCGACTTAATTATATTTCACTACATCATATCTATATAAATTATTATTTAAATCATTATATTCATATACATGTAGCGCAACCGATTTATGTTATATTGCCTCAAAATGTAAAGGTTGAAGTTGGTGTGGACATGGATATATGGTCACTCGAGGTAAATCTCTGAAGAAATTCCATGACAGAGAACATGGAAGCTGCAAACACCTTGAACTGACCTAATTCATAATGATATTTCCCAACTTCAATTCGATATTCGAAGTGTCTTTGGTCGCTGCAGTCGTGTGTATAAAGTAAGCTCCCTAACTTTCGTCATTATGAAAAACTATTAATTGCTTGAAACCCATCATAAACTTATTTATCAATTAATTGACATATCATCCACTATCAATCAGTATAATTTAAGCCTCCATTTGGTAAAATTTATAAATTATTTATAGATTGTCAAATTTATTTTCAATTATACATTCTAATAAACTCATAAATACTATTCACTTATCTATCACTCGTTTATATCTATTTAGAAATTAAATCGTTTATAAATTCTTTCCAAATGGAGGCTAAACAACTATGCTTAATAGACTACTTTAATAATAGCTAGTGTGTATTAGATTTTATGGAAATATAGTGTAGAAACCGGAATGTTTGTTTTAAATTAATGAGAGACCAATTTGAAACAATTGAAAGATAATAACTACATATTCAGTTATTATTATTTATCAAGGGGTCATGGTCCCCAAAAAATTGAACGTGATTTTCATTCTCTGTATTCCCATCAACAGAGAGTAAATTCAAGCGAATATCAAGAATCGATTGGAATATCATAATACATTCAAACAATCAATCAAACATCTATGGATCAAGGTATGCTTTCGCTTTTATCTTGTTGTTCTAATTGATTTCAACACGGATGGATTATATGCATGTGATTAGGGTTTGATAAAGTATTTGGATCGGTAATCCATTTTCATATTCCTATCAAATGGTATCAGAGTCACTCCATTATTGAATTTTTGAGAAATTGAGTTTTTAAAATTATGAATTTTGGATTATTTTATTTTTCTTGCTATTTTATGGAATTTAGCATATTATTATATTGAATTTATCATGTTATTATATGGATTTTTGGTTTAATTAAGGATTTTCTTCCAAAATTCAAATTTTAAAATTAAGAATTTTCAGATTTGTTGAAATCTTATTTCAGATTAATAAAAAAAAATTGTGGTAGCTAGAGCCGGTGGCAGCGTGCGATTCCGTTGAAACAACTGTTGCTGTTTCACGCAGCTGGACGGCGAGGGGCCGCCGCCTGATTGTGGCGGCCCCCCGGTCATGAGGTGTTTGGCTAGCGCCGCTAGGAAGGGAAATTAATTTAGGGTTTCAGTTTTGGAATTTGGGAGGGCGGGGGCTTGGGCTAAAGATTAGATAATTTTAGGCCCCTGCTTGCAATTTGAAATTAAGGTTAAATTTTATGTTTCAACCCCTAAAGTTTAAAATTTATCCTAATTGGGCCTTACGGTTATGAGTTTTAATAATTGAGTCCCTGAAATTCTAAAATTAATT
>CAIGRB010024329.1:2832-14797 GCA_903798255.1 Fraxinus quadrangulata
TATGCACGTGTTATAATCATCTTAGCGAATATTTGTTGAAAGAAAGCTATAAAAATAACGATGTGTGTCCATATGTTTTCATAAAGAAAATAAATATTGGATTTGTAATTGTAGAAATTTATGTTGATAATTTAAATTCAATTGGAACTTCTAAAGATTTCAACAAAACTGAATATTATTGTAAAATGATTTTGAGAGAAAGATTTGAGAAAAATCAAATTCTTTCTCGAATTGCAGATTGAACATTTCCCAAAATATTAATTTTTTCATCAATCTACATATACAAAAAAAATTCTTAAAACGCTTTTATATAAATAACGCACATCAATTGGCATCATCTATAGTTGTTCGATTACTTGATATGAAAAATGATCTTTTTTCGTCCACTTAAAAATGGAGAAAAATATTCTTGGTCCTGCAGTACCATATCTTAGTGCAATTGAAGCATTAACTTATCATGCAAACTGCACTCGACCTGACATAGTTTTTTTTTTTTAAATTTCATTACAAGATATAGATCTACACCAACACGAAAATATTGGAATGGTGTTAAACAAATTTTTTATTACCTAAAGAGTACTATTAGTTTGTGATTGTTTTCTTCTCAAAAGTCAGGATCTGTTTTAGTGAGATATGCATGTACATATTATCTCTTTTACCCACATAAAGCTAAATCACACGATAGCCCAAGAATAACTAACCAATAACGAGGTGAATTGGTTTTTTAAAACTTTTTCGAAAAATTAATCTAAATTCATGCAAGTAAAGATTAAATAAATTAATTCAAATAATAAGTACAAATAAAAAAATGATAAGTAAAAGAGAGAGATAATGTAAACGATATAATTGTGGAGGTTCGATCCAAAGTCATGATCTACGTCCTCCGTTATCAAACTCTCTAACACGAGCAAGGATTTTTTACTAAGTTGATTGACTTATGGTTCAATCCAATCTTTACAACGCTTCCGATAACTTACAAACAAAGAGCGCCGATCTTTATATAATGTTGGGTTTTACTGAACCTCAACACGACCCACTATTTATCATTGAAGTGTTATTATCAAAACATTAAGGATGAAATCAACCATAGGTCAACATCACAAATATGATACGTGTTTACATGTAGAGTAACGGCTATATCATGGAGATCTGTGAAGTAATCATTGACAACATCATCCTCAAATCATTTCGAAATTATTGCAATCTATGAAGCATGCCGAGAATGTGTGTGGTTAAGGAACATAACCCCATCATATCCAAGCATCATGCAGATTAACTTTAACAAAAGATAGTCCAACAATTTTATATAAGGATAATGTTGTTTGTATTGTACAACTCAAAGGAGGTTATATTAAAGGTGACACGATTAAACATATTTTTTCAAAATTCTTTTATATACATGAATTTCAGAAAAATGACGACATCGATATTTAACAAATTCGCTCAAGTGACAATGTGATTGATTTATTTACAAAAATCCTGCCAACATCTACATTCAAGAAATTAGTTCACATGATTATAATGCTTCGACTCACAGATTTTTCAGTGATCAACATTGAGAGGTAGTTGTACTCTTTTTCCTTTGCTTAGATTTTATCTCATTGAGTTTTCTTAACAAAATTTTAATGAGGCAGCATTCCAAAATAATTGTACTCTTTTCCTTTCGTTTGATTTTTTTGTCATATTGAATTTTTATCAAATAATGTTTTAATGAGACAGATATTTTGTAATGTGCCATTCAATTGAGAGTGTTGTAAATGATAAGTTTATTACTGAATGACAATTGTATCATCGCAGTCCTAGAAATTATTATAATTGTATCTCTAATCATTTCTTATAAATAAAGGGCTTTAATTCTCGTTATAATACATACAAGTCTACTGAATTTTGATTATCTCCTCTTTTTCTCTATTTTCACGGCAAGACACACCTTCCCCATTTATTTCTTTTTTATATTTTTCCACTTTGAAAACAAAATTTTATGTTTATTTTACATAAAAAAAATAAAAAAAAAACTATCGCATAAGCAAGGGGAAGAAAAAACATATTGAGGAGTTTCATTTTAAGTTTAGAAGTCGTCGTAAATAGAGTGATTGTAGATAGAAATTATTGAAAATCAATTTTGGACTCACTATCTATTAACAAAATATCAATACATTTGAAATAACGTACGAAAAAAATTATCATTTAAGTACAAAGTTATCACATTCTCAACGTGGAAAATAGACGAAGAAAACTAATATTTTCCATTGATTCGAAGGAATTCGCTACATGAAAATCGTGATTGATAAGAGTCCATCCATCGTTCGCGATGAGAGCTCTTTTAACTTACACCTCGCACACCATCCCCTCTCTATAATGCAAAACCTTCTTCGGAAGCACGTATCTTTTCTTTATTGACTTCTAAACTCTTCTATTAGTTAACGAACTCAGATTTGGATTTCAATCGACCATCTGTACATTTCCTCTTGTGGTACTGGGATTTTCATAGTCACCAATCCGGTCGCACGTTCGTAGTTAAACTCCGTCTCAGTATTGCCCACCTTGCATTTGATCGGACGCTGAGAACAATAGACGCCAAACCGTCCACATCCCCTCACCTTGAGAACAATGGTAGCTTTCGTATTTTCGCTTAAAGGAAGTTCAGAGGTAACCTCACCATCAATGTTCTCAGGTTTCATCTGAGATGTTAAATGGACTTCGAATTGCTCCACCGCACCACTAGAGTTGAACATATCAAGTAAGCCGATTGGTGCACAGGAAATGTTTGTTATAACATCCTGCATATTAATGCAATAGACAGTTGAAGACTAGATTTTAATAGAAATAATAACTCAGTTTGACATGGTATAGAAAATCGTTTCAAGTCTCAGTCATCCATTATGAAAATTGTGACCCGATAAAAAGAGGTTAAGACTACAGAAAACTCACCTTGACGGGACAGAAGTGGAAGAGTTCATAATCGAGGACTCGAAGTGTAACAGGCACTGAAGCACCTTTTGGCAATCGAACAACGTACCCTGTTCTAGGAGAATAAACTATTGTATCCCCATTCCAATCTTGTCCAGCAATCTGAGCTATGGCATCAACATCAGTGGCTTGAACAGAACCAGACAGAGTTCCAGGAGAGGCATCATGTATTCGCGTCTTCTTTGTTACCTTGCACCAACCAGCACCTTGGCAGTTGAAAATGCCAACCACTCCACAACATTTGTTCACGTTCCAGATTTTAAGCAAGCTGGATAATTGAGCACTGCAATTGAGTTTTATATGTAGACAAGCTTTAAGGATATAAGACAAATGAAAATGACATTGCAAACCTTGTCCCGTCTCTAGCTGGATCAATGAAGAGACAGTCAATTGTGGGTCGCCCGGGTAATTGTGCACGGAGAACTGATCCATCAGGAAGCACCAGTTTTTTCAAAAGCTTGAAATTGTGGTTACCAGGCTTGTCACTAAATAGAGAGGAAGAAGAAGAGGGTTCGATATTTTTGAATGAAGAGAAATACAGAGAACGAACTAGAATGGCATACGAAGATACCTAACATAAATTGGACATCCTCCAACAGCTCGAGCTGCAGCGTGATACTCAGCAGCTGGGTGTAGGCTCTGCAATACAAGTTCACCAGTCACTATACGATGGATATATTGTGATTACATATATGAATGCAACTATGTTTGATAGTAAAATTAGGTTGATCTGTAGTCAAGAGGATAAGTATATAGTACTTGATCCGATACTAATTGGAGAAACAATTTTGATATCAATAAACTTATCCTACACTAACTAGATAAACAATTTTGATATCAATAAACTGAGTTCATGTGACAAATACTCACGTGGAACATATCCCAATCAGGTTGCATGAACTCTCCCAAGAACACTGTGTTGTAGGCTACAGACGAGATATGGATGGTGTGAGAAGCAGGATCATGAGGATAATAATCGTCAGAAGCTCGGACTACAGCAGTCTGCTTAGCACTGTATATGCCATCAGTATTATGACACATGCAAGCAATGCATCCATTGTCAGTAAAATTTCGAGCTATTGAGGCTTCTAGTGCCTGGTGGTAGCTACGAGTAAGAGAAACTCGGCCACCATGCCCAGCACCAAGAGTCTCAATGATATTCTGTACATCTACTTTGACTCCATCTACCCCACAAGAAGCCAGATAGGCATGAAGCTCGTTGTAGAAATTGAAAACTTTCTTTGGGTGCACCAGACCCAAACCGTGAATTGCAAGGCTGTCCATAACAATATCGGGTTGGTTGCCTAGTACACCTGGAGATTGAACGGGGTACGCCAAAGCAGTATCATAATGTTCCATACCAGAACCGGCTGGCTGCACTCCACCCCAGTAACCTGCGAGTGCATGCCATACGTATACATACCTGTGGAACAGAGGGAATAACAAGCAAAGTGTATCATCAAGTACATCATATGCCTTGCTTGCTGAACATTTGCATATTCAAAATGGAAATTACAACTCTAGTTACAAGATCAACAGAGGAAATAAATGGTAATGATATTCTAATAAATACTATTTCAAAACAATATAAGCATGCTCATTTTGACCCTGAGCAAGGACACATGATAATATAGATATTCAAGAAAATGCGAAAATTTACTCCAAAACATAGCAAGTCTAAAAGACCTAGCGGGGGGAACTTACTTAACATTGTGGCTTTGCTTGGCTTCATCCACTACGTGTTTGAGGCCTGATTCATCTTCTTCATTCTTTTTATTCTTTTGGAATTTTGTGTTTTCCTTTATCCCCGTTAGCCTGTTGGCAAACCTGCAAAGAGCACAGAAGCATCAACACTCTGTCAATAGCTCAAGAGTTAACACACTGTAAACAAAATATGTAAAATTATACCATAATCAGGCTGCACACATATATTTCCAAATGCAAGCATTAAAAAGAAAGTTTAATTGCTATTCTAAACCATTTATTTTGAGATATAGGACTAGGTGTCTTACTGTGCGCCTTCTTGCACGATACAGTTAGTGTCTTCCTTGACCTCACTACCAATCTGTTGCCAGCCATCATCTATTATTAGGAAACGTGGAGGTGTACCTCCGTCAGAGAAGCTGCAAGAAAAAATAAATTAGAAAATTGGATCTCAATTTACCATGACTTCCCCACCTTATTTGTCGTTTCAGGGCGTGGAAACTAAAAAAATAAAAATCACCAGGTTTTACCTCTTAAGGCCTTCTTCAACACCTTCGGCAGTGACATCAGTGTAGAAAGCATCCCATGTGCACCAACCGAACCAGTCAAGCAATGAGGGCAACTACAATCCAAGTACAAAATATAGTATTATATAGTAAGTGAATGAAAGTCAAAATCATCATCTTGGTCAAAATACATCAAGCATTTATGAAGTACATCTTAAGAAGAGACTCATACCTTCTTCTCCTCTCGGTGATGAAAAGTTTGCAAATGTTGTTCAACAACTCTGTTTCACAGAAAAAAGGCTGCTCGTATTAACAAACGGGGCAAAAAGAATCACCAGTGCTAAATTCTTAACAACCAGGATAGTTATCACTTGGGTTACAATGTTTTACTATCAAAAGGTATCTAGCTCCTTTTCAAGAACACGAAGTGGGAAATGTTCATAAGTACTTACTTCACAGCGTGGTTGATGACTTCAAAAGGATTGGTCCCAGCATGCATGTAAACAAGGTAAAGTCCTTGGTTGGTTTCAACAGCATTATCACCTGCAAAAAATAAGACCACAAAAAACAAGTTCGTTTCAATTCTTGTTAACTTAATCCTTTCTAGTTTATCTTCCTCACAATTTTATAAACTCCATTCATGCATTCATATGAGAGATTTCATTTCTTCATGTCAGCGGAGTTTGCATAAGTAACTGCGCTACCCCTATCGATAAGGCCATTAGTCTCTTATGTATGATTATGATGAACAGGATGTGACCAGCCTTGCAAAAGATATGGCTTAGTGTAATTGGCAAAGCAGGAAGCACGTAGTCTACATGGTTGCACAACATTTTTGGATGCATATTGAGCATTGCAAATACTTTTTGATGCCATTAGCTACTCACCACTCTCAAGGCAGATCTCCAGCTCATTATTCTCATTGCCTTGAAGAACAGCACGGAATTGGCCTTCAAGGAGAGGCAACAGGACAGTATAGATGGTTGGAGTATCTTCCCGCTCGCTTTCAGTTGTTTCTTTGCTCTCCACAAGCATGAATTGGGTTTCCAGGGGAATGTCCTTTCCACAGGTTCCCATCCTCTGAGTCATCCACCAAAGCTTGAAACGGAACAAACACATGAAGCGGACATCCCTGTTACAAAAGTTGATTAGGCAACAACATTTTTAAATTATGTTTCGAAACACACATGATTTTTACTCCTGTAGACATGCTTAGATAGGATGGCACAGATAATTTATCTTGAGAAACTATTCCCACGAGTCCTGATACTAATCAATGATATTTTTGAAAAGGAAATCTTGACGTATTAATATTGTATCAATTTTTGCTTCCCATCCAGAATCAGTTAAATGAGAGTCCTCTAATTATTTATGCAAGAACACGCTTCAGTAAAAGTAAATGACGAGTTTTGCTGTCCTGTGAAGTAATAGGATACGTAATTTATCGTATCAACTTGGTGATCCTCAACGTTTCAAGTTTTCCTAATAAAATCCTGAGTAGCAGTTTGAGTGGGTCAATCAACAAAACACTTGAAATATGTTATTGAGAAACTGATTGGCAGTTAATAGAAAGTTTTTCTGACTAAGCATATTTGTCACAGAAATTAACAATGAATTTGTTAACATATAGTGCTTACTCTAAGACACCAACAGGGAAGACATGCAAGCTCTTGCTTTGTGAAGCTGTAGCACCAATGAATGCACCAGCAACAACCCCCACACCTGAACCGTGGGTCAGCACAATGTTGTCTGGCACCCCAGTGAGCATTGTTTTCCCATGAACCACTAGTTTTCCATCATTGATAGAGATACTTGGTGTAACGGTCATCTTTGCGTGCTCGAGGACTGCCTGACAGTTAGCTGTATACACAGCAAAATAATAAGCATGACTTGGAACAATGGAAGCCGATTTCAGGAGCCGATTGCAAATAGCATCCAAAAATCATTAATACAGAGAGAGAGAGAGAGAGAGAGAGAGAGAGAGAGAGAGAGAGAGAGAGAGAGAAGTTACTAAATTCAATCAGGTTAGATGCATCTGAAGATGGTAATAAAAATATTAAAGAAGATGTGTACCATCTGAGTCCACTTGATTCTGGGAATAGTGTCAGCTTACCCGATATACAGCTTATCCGTATTATATTTGAAACTTAAGTATGCAAAGGAACACATGGACATACAAACAGATAATCATTAAATCATTCCCCACGAAAAATGTTTTATTTAAGATGTGCCACAATCCGACAATAGCATGAATCCTATTCCAAATTTTCTGATTCGAGATCACTCTGCAGACTGCAGTCTTATATAGTCTTCTGATGATAACACTAGAAAACAGAGCATTTAGTTATCTACAACCATATCCTAAATGCTGGAAGCTCTGCCTCACCATTCAATTCGAGCACGACAGAGTATAAACTCTAGAAAGCAAAGGAAAGGACACTTTAACTGATGGAAGTTAACTGCAAATCTAAAGAGATACTTGATACATCTGACCAAAAAATAATTCCAGCTGCTTAGATTACCACTGTAAATATGTAAACATGTCACCGCAGGCAATCTCATATAGGCTTCATCTTTTTATTCCAGAAAAACAATGCAGGTATAAAAGTTTGATTCAGAAGTACTAAACCAGAAGCTGATAGTGTGATCACTTCAAATACTCCCGAAAAAATCAATGTGGGAACTGGAAATCGAGTCAGGGGTAACATAAGCTTCACGTACAATCATACTTTTCCAAATATTCACTAGATTTTCATGTAAAAATTTATAAAAAGATGAATATCTCTAAACTTCATTGATGGTTTAGAGCCGCCTTCTATAATGAAAATTTTCTAATTTTTAGTAGAATTCTGAAATTTTAAGGAAAGTTATTAAAACATTCAATCAAAATATTTGATGTACGATTCGTTATAGACACAATTTGTTGCTATTTTCAACCAAGAACTAACTTATAAAAAAATAACTCAATTGTAGGCTTTAACTCTTGCACAACAAAAATTAAAAGTTTGAATGAATGTTTATAAAAGTTCACAAAGTCGTCAGAAGTCACCCGCTTAAAAATGTCTATAAAATTCTTTGAAAATTCCAATTGAATACACCCCTAAAAATATAAGAATAATTTATAATTCTGTGTACTACACGTGTCCTATTTCTTTTTTTGTTTTTTTCTAGAAATGGTATTTCTACCTGGTTTCCATTTCAGTTTCAGTGCAAATGTGCAATCAAAGATAAGGCACCAGTAAACACACCAAAATCAACTAAAAATCCATAATGAGTTCTTCGAGTTTGAAAAATCATTTGCATGCATTCATCAATAGCTCGAATCATCGCAACATTAATATATTCAAATAAATTCAGCATATAAAGTTCTTCAGAAACCTTAAACTCGCCTTTTATAATATCTCTAACCACTTGAAGAATTTACCTCCAAAATTCGACTATCTGAAACCTCGATAGCTCGAATATATATTAGCGAACGTATATGTAGAGAGAGAGAGAGAGAGAGAGACTCAGCAGCAGTACATTCTAGAAGAGACTGCAATGCACGCGTTCTCTATGCTCATTGATCACTCAACAATGGAAGGCGAATTCTAAGAAGTAACCACCGGAGGTTTAAATACACAGTTTGACTTTACACGTCGAACGATTTTTCTAAACTGAGCTAATAAAATGATGAAACGTGTGATCTAGAAGAGAATGATGAAATGGATATTTTTGTGATTGTATTATTATTTAATTGCAGTTTACCTGCTGTGATTGTCGCCAGCAAATTATTGGTAAACGACGTTTATTAGAATGAGAAAATTGGGGCGAGACTCCTCAACCTTTCAGTCGACATGGAAAATCAGATTTTCACGTGACGAAAATTGATAATGTAAAAGTTAAAATTGTACTCGACTTTCACATAAAATAAACTAGCAAAAAATTAATTAGTTGACGATATACCCTCCAATTTTAATTGACATGAAGGACACTTGTAATTCAAACATCAAAATTTCGAATTTCTGTCCATGGGACCAGTGTTAAAGAAGTTTGAGAGTCCTAACTTCGCTATTGAAAGGTTGAAGAGTTGTTTCTCCACTATCTAAAAGGTTGACAAGTCATTTCCAATCCTTATTTTTTCAAATAAAATAGATTGGACAGTGTCAAATATTATATATAAAATAAAATAAATTATATATTACCAATTAATACTTTGTTTTGCTAAATATTGTGCGATTTTCTACCCGGTGACAGGTTAGAAACAATATTAATCACCCAGCTTACAATGAAGTTTCAAGTTAGACACTTACCCTCGATTTGATAGAAATTAAAATTAAAATTTTAATCTAAGTCAAAGTCAACAATTAATTATAACTACATATCTCATGGAACCCACAATGTCACATATAAGTCACAAACCCACAGTGTCACAATCACAAAGCACAACTTGTGAATCACAATTAAATATTTAATCACACATTTTAATGGGTCGCAAATTATTTATTGGTCAATCGCTCTTCATTTTACCCCATCTCACTCCAGTACCGTTGATACCACCCAAATTTTCATTGCCGTCTAAAATTAAAAAACCACCATCACCACAACCGCCTTCACCTCTAGTAATAATTTTATCGAGGTAATCAACTAAAGTGAACGTGAAGGTTGAGTAGCCACCATTATCAATAGCATTGTCGTCAGCCACCAAAAAATCATGGCTAACCAGATTTAGCACATACATTGCATAAAGTCGTGTCGCGAAGCACTTCAAAATCGTCGAGCGAAACACCAGCTTCTCCATTGAACCTTTAAACAAAATGTATCACGCCTACATTATCATTTTAGAATGTATGACGTTTAAGGTCCGTTTGATAGGCAAAGATCGAAAAGAATTCTAATTCCATGTTAGTTGAAAAATAAAAACTCACCAAATTCATAGGAATTCGTTTGACATGAAAACAAAGAAAATACAATTTAAATTAGTTGTACTTTGTAATTCGTTTTCCTCGAACGTGATATTTTTCATGAAAAATGTGACAATCAAACAGGGCATTAGTTCAAATTGTTGGAATTTGAGCTGTGACGCAATCCATGCTTGATTTTAGAAAGTAAATTTTCAACAACTTTTAAGGAAACCCAAACAAAGGCATTTTAGTAAAATTTAACACACTCTTATACATCATACTTTATGTTAATGCCGACTCAAAAATCAGTGCGCAAAAAGAAAGCTCGATTGTCAACTTCAAATTCTAATTTTGGGAGAAGGCTTCAACGTCAAGATTGTTCAAATTAAGTAAATATACAAATCATCTCTATATGGGAAATTTTGCGATTTTGGTTCGTTCACATGTTCAACCTAAACACTTAACAAAAATAAAGCTGACATGTCCCCTGGGACACATTCCAACTGGCAAAAAATAGGGTTCTTCAATGTTGGCAGATCAGAGGTTACAGATTCAATTCATGGGGCTTTTGGAAGGCAGACTATCTCCTGAAAGGTAAAATACAACATGTGTTTGACTCGCTGGACACTTTGATAGTTCAGTAGGGAGCTCTTGGACTCTGACCAGTTTGGGAAGCACATTTCTCTGTTTACCTAGTCTGTGTGATGAGGGGTCGAATCGCAAACCCTATAATTAGTCGTCGAATGTAGACACCTGAATATTTAAAAAAAAAAAAAAACTGACAAATGTTCATGATTTTTCTTGATTAATCTCTTCTAGAATTAATTACCTAATCACACAGTAATTAAGCTCGAATAAAGGTGCTAACATATATATATATATTTATTTATTTTTTTGTTCGGCCCAAAATCTTCACTCATATTAAGGTGGATCACGATTTTTGAATTGTCTAACGATGTTTTAACACGTGTATATTCCACGTCAAGTATTATTATAAAATATAGTTGCTTGAATTACTTCACCACTTCAGCTTTATAAATGACAATCGCAACGTCATCATGCTGAACGTGTTTTGGTCGTTGTTTTAATTTTTTTTTTATCATTTCAAGGACATGTTTGGCAGTATTTTTAAAAAGCTAAAAAATACTTTTTGAATATATTTAGTTTATATTTTTAAAGTGTTTTTTAAGATTAAAAGTACTTTTGAAGAAATAAGATTTAAAGTAACTTATTCAAGAAATCTCCTTCAAAAAAAACAGAAGCTCTGCCTAATGAGCAATAAACAAAAAGGAACTGGAAATCTGGAATCTTCACGATGTGCTCAAATCAATCGTGATAGATGAGGCCCATAGGAAATGGAGGATCTCCCCAGATCCTGCGAACGTCAAGTAATATTGAAATCACTTTTTCACTTATTTCAAACTTGATTTTCGGGTCCTAATTGAAAAGCAATTTCTCATTGTCTCATTGTATAAAGATGAGTCGGATTGGACATCACATCTAACTCAACTCTAGCTTTTACTCCTTAAAAGACTGAGCCCTGTTTGAGCCACGTTATAATTTTCATTCTCATTCTTCTACTTATTTTCAATCATACATTTTTCAATAAAATAATATTTTTTATCACATTTTCTTTTTTAACCATCATATTACTAAAAAAAAATGCATTTTTTCAATTTTAATGTGCATCAAACAGAGGCTGAATAGAATGAGGAAAATTAGGTATTGCTTTCCAACTTTACACGTAGTGTAATTTTGGATTCTCAACATATAAAAGTGAGATTTTTGGTCTCCCAAACTATTCAAATAATTAAATATGAGTCTCATGTCATTGTTACTATGAATATGAACATTGAAATCATCTCGAAATTTGATAAAAAAAAATATTTTTATTACTAATAT
>CAIGRB010024329.1:18005-30281 GCA_903798255.1 Fraxinus quadrangulata
TCTCCGAGCATTATGGGATTTGTTTATGAAATATCTAATTTATTACTCTTGTAATTGTTAAATATATCCATCCTCTTGATTATAAATATATTATTTTATCAATGCTTTTAATATGAGTAGCACAAGTAACCGAAAATTTTGATTATCTCCTTGTTCAAATCAATAATTCATTTATTATTATGAGCTGAAATAAATTAATTATTTTTAAACTTTTTAGTTTTCACTCACCACTGTGTACAAAATTAAGCACCAGGTTTTAAAACTGGTCATAGGTAGCTATCATACATTGGACACATTGAATCATGGAACATGACATAATATCTTCAATGGCCGAGCCGGAAAAGTAGATGAAGTTGAAAAGAAAATCATGTTAAATTCGATTGTAAGGCACAAGGGGTGACACTTTTGTCCCACACTAAATCGGTGATGCACACAAAAATAGCACTGACGCCTCCAGGATACAGTGAATTACGAATGTGGGTTTGTGTTGTGCACTAAGAAAATAGCACAAATATTAAGAAGAATAGAAGTCAAACTAAAGAAGTTCATATTTTGTAATTCTGAATTTAGAGAATAAAAATAAAAGTTAAAACCGAAGCAGGGAAGAAGAGAAACCAGGGTGTCTAGTCAGGCAGCGTGAATGAGCCGGCATATCAAATGCTGGCCGATCAAAACATTTCGACTCAGGTCCTGATTCCACACGATGTCCTCCCTTGAACCAATTATCATTCCTACTCGGACACTACAACAGAGGTGCGTTGAATCAAGAGAAGGCAATAATCGTCTTTACTTTGGACAAACAATAAAATGTAACACTCATTCATCGATTGTCATTTCTTTATTTTCTTCATTTTCTCTCTCTATACGTTCCATCACTCAATTTCATCACTCAACAACCAATTTGATACCGATTTTAAGGCCTGGAGCTCCAAATTTGATAATATGACAGTGAATCCATAAACGGGTGCTAAGCATAGGTGGGTTTTCAGTATTTTCCTTGTACAATAATGTCCACACCAGAAACAGTAAATAGATAAGAGATCGACGTGTATCCTAAACAAGAGAAAAATGGACTTTAAATTTGAACGACGAGAGCTCTAGGGCCGATTTATTGAATCAATGGCAGCATATTTACAACCACAAATAATTATCTCCAAATTCCTTCAACCCCTCTAAGATAATAAAGCAACACAATTACAATGAACAGAAAACATGAACACGAGGCACTATACCCAGTAATAATCAACAGAAGGGGCTATAAGCAAAAAACATGTAAAAATAAAATAAAATGAGAGATAATTGGCAGAAAAATAACATACTTTCTTCTTGCATTTAAGAGTCGCACATTTGGGATAAAAAATCTGCAGACATCTTTAAGTTATCTACCCTCGTTGCTCATTTGTAATGATCCGTCCTTCATCAATTTCAAGCTGAGATTATTATAACGTTCTCTTGAATATTGTCTCGATGCCTTTCTCCAGTCTGTACCGGACTTCATCATTGCAGCAAACTCGTCATAACTTATACGTCCATCCTGCAGAAATAACAAGTGTAAGTCAGGAGAATGCATATGATTAAAAAGTTAACAAGCACATTTTAAGTCAAGTACGGAAAAAAATGGACCTTGTCTGTGTCTACATCTTGAATAATGGCATTGATAACTTCTTCACTGGTGCTCTCAACCTCATCAGCAAAGGTGTCCCTTAGCTCCTCAATCTCTATATACCCACTTTGGTTTCTATCAAAGAATTCAAAAGCTTTACGTACATGGTCATCATTGCCCATCTTCCGTAAGTGTACAGAAATCGCAACAAACTCTCCGCAATCGAGATATCCATCCTTATCAACATCACCCTGTAAAGAAAAAGTAAAATAGTTAGATGTGATGGTAGTTGGAGCATCCAATAACTCAATTCGGTACATGCATAATTACATTGTTCAGTATTATACATTTATACTTCATATATGAAAAAGGAAAAATATGGTTATGGTAGTAAAATTGCTTAGAAAGCACAACAACCACAACCAGGTTGACATTATCATGGATTGATTTTGGCATTATGTTGACAAGGAATTTAATGGAAGTATATTATTTATGATTTGCAGGGTAGAGATGAGACTTCATCACAATAACGATCTAAAATTCCGACACAGGAACAATGCCTGTCAATTAAGAGATAGGTCTAACTAGATAGAGCACTTACAGCTTCCATAAGAACTTGAAGATCTGCATCCGGGATCTGATGACCAAGTTTCTGCAACCCAATTCTCAACTCATTAATGTCAATCTTCCCCTTATTACCTGTATCCATCAATTTGAATCCTTCCTTTAAACCTGCCACTTCCTCCACTGACAAATGCTCGGCGATCACCTATCATTTAATCAAGCAATAGGTAAACAAACCATTGCTACGAGACATCATTTAACAAAAATGAACAACCTCTGACAATAGATAAAAGGATGCAAACGAGACATAAATGTGCTTGGACACTTGAAAAACCAAGACATGTTACCCGAAGAGCTCGTTTCTTCAGCTTGTTCATCATTGAAAATTGTTTGAGCCTAGCTCTCACAGTTTCACCCAATGAAACATTTGGAGCACTCTTCGCATTTTGTAACCAAGGATGATCTGAAAAATCAGCACCTACTTTTGTCAATAATTTCATGCTTGTGTGACGAAATTGAAAAGTAATCAAGCATTTCAATGAGCAAAAAGGGCATAGTACATAAATTTAGGTTAATTATATTAACCCTCCTGGCATTCCTGATTAACACACTATCACTTCTTGCTGTGTGAAAATTTTCAAAGACTTGCACTGTTCCAAGCTACTGGAGGTATCGGAAATGACAAAGGGTGTTAGTGTAGTTCTCTCTATCAATTATGACTGTGACTGTACTTTACCTAGAACTTCCTGCGCTGTAAGGCGCTGCTTGGGGTCAGGGTTGAGCATCTTCTTCACAAGGTCCTTCGCTCTATCAGAAACCTTAGGCCAAGGGTCCCTTTTAAAATCCACAACGGACCGAATGATTGCCTGGGCAACTCCTTGTTCAGTTTCTGCAGTTCCAAAGACGGTATGTCACGACTATGTCAAATTTTTTTATTTTATTTTTTTGAAAGGTACGACTATGTCAAAAATGAAAGACAGAAACCAAACAACTATGCAATTCTAGACAGCTACTTAAATAAATGTGGTATGTAATTATATATTAATATATCAATTCTATATCCAGTCATGAGTTGGTCACTTAAAAGAATCATCCTTTCTACTTGATAATAGTCTTGTATAACTGTATTATCCTATGCAGAACATGTTTGGCTAAGATTAAGATAAGTAAATATTACTTTTTACATAACTTTTAGTTTCCAAACACATGGATAACTACTTTTTCTTACTTTGTAAAAAAGGATACTTATTTTGAAACTAACTCTAATCTTGTAGCCAAAATAAGTAACATATCTCTAATTTTCATCAACAAAAAAATTAATTACTTAAAATTTTCTTATATATTAATAAACTTTTTAAAAATAGCCAAACATGCTTTAAGAAGAATCTATTACAACAAAAGAGCATCACCCAAATGTTTGATGCCCTTGTGCTGTAGTGTTCGAGGAAGTGAGAACAATGTAAAATAAATGGTAGGATAACGTCGCAAATTCCTACTCCAAAAGATCCATGGTCATTCTTTGGCATATCCTCTAACATGAAAAAAATTGCTTAAAATAACTTTTAAGCTTAGAGAGCCATGCTCTAGGATGCTTTCATAATTCAAGACATTACTAATTAATTCCTAAGATGTGGAAACTGGAGACAGACCTGCCCAAAACGGTGGAACACCACACAATAAGATGTACAGAATCACACCAGCACTCCAAACATCAACTTCTGGACCATAGTCTCTCTTCAGCACCTCAGGAGCCATATAATAAGGACTTCCCACAATCTCATTAAATCTCTCACCTTAAAAAATTACAAAATAGATTAGCCAAGACGAATGAAATAATCAGCAACTGAAAGAAAATTAAAAATTTACTTGGACGCACAGAAAAAAAAAATGAACAAGAAGAGGCATTACCAGGCTTGAAGAAAACAGATAGCCCAAAATCAATAGCCTTTAGTGGAGATGTTTCCTTCCTATTTGCAAACAAAAAGTTTTCAGGCTTAAGATCACGATGCATGACCCCATGCTTATGACACATCTGCAGAACAGCCATAGATATTAATTCAAATGCTGAAGCACAATATAGTATGATTTCTTTGAAAAATACTTTAGGGGGAAAAAAGATAATGAAATGGATGAAAGAAAATGTGGGAACTATGAGAACGAATTGGACCTATAATTTCTCATTTAGAATAGTATATATGAAAGGGGTGTTGAGCAATGCATCTAAACACAGAGTAGAGCAAATAAATCAAATAATAGCAATTAAAATATCATTGTGAATGTTAGTATAGGACAGATTCACACATGTCCGACATTAAACTACTTCCAGCAGACGAATGCCATACAAAAATAGTCAGACTCCTCTCTAAAGTCCAAGCGGTGAATTTTTTTGGGGTCACTCAAATTTGAATATAATATGAGAAAAAATAAGAGAAAGTGAATAAGCATTGCTAAGCCTAGAGAATCGGAACATCCAGAAAGCCTTAATACATTTTATCAGACTTCAGATTGCCAAAAATTGAAAACCCAACAGGCAGAGCATACTCAAAATCAGATTGATCACCAATCGAACTATTCAAAACCTCAAATAAACCATTTCAGTTGCTGTCCTCAATTACTCACTGTAGTAGGTTTCATGTAATTTAGCAAGTAGATCTTCTATATAAATTCAAATACACAACTAGTAAATTATAGTACTCCATGGCAAGAAATTAACGGTATGGAAATCAGAACTACGCAGTATGAACTATAACATAGTATGCAGATCAGACTTCAAACTAATAGCAACACCAAAATCAAGTATAACGAATCTTCACCTGAATAACTTCAACAACCGTGCGAGTAACAGCAGCTGCGGCTCTCTCAGTATAATGTCCTCTAGCAACAATCCTATCAAACAATTCACCGCCCTCACACAACTCCATCACTATGTGGACTGCATTATCATCCTCATACGTATCCTTCAAACTTACGATATTGAGATGCTTAGGCAATTTTTTCATGATCTCGACCTCTCTCCTTACATCCTCGATATCCACTCTAGTTCTCAATTTCTTCTTGGATATCGATTTACAAGCATAAACTTCCCCACTAGATTTGTCTGTACATAAATATGTAACCCCGAATTCGCCGCGCCCTAGTTCACGTCCAAGCTCATAGAACTGCTCAATATTATGGCCTGTTGGATTGCTAGACACATAAATATGTAACCCCGAATTCACCACGACCTAGTTCACGTCCAAGCTCATAGAACTGCTCAATATTATGGCCTGTTGGATTGCTTAACACATAGGATTTGAATCCCCCATTTGGCACTGATTGATTACCACCATAATCAATAGCAAAGGGGTTCGGCTTGTGCTTCCCCTTTTTTACCTCGTCGGACGTTTTTGGTACAGCGCAGCAATTCCCCATAAAGCTATAAACTTTGACCCTTTAAGCCAAATTTTAATTTTCAATTTTTTCAAACAATGGATCTCAATATTTGAGCCGAACAAAGACAAAGATCTATCAAAATCTCAGTCCTTTTTATCAAAGCTTCAGTTTCCCAACTAAACCTTCAGTTCTTAAACTTTCCCCACCTTTTGGATCTATCCGCCAATTGGGCTTCTGAATTTCAAGAAAAACAGCGGTCTACAAGATCAAAATCTAATCTTCAAAACCACACAAGAATCAAGAAGATAAAAAGAGGGTTTTTGTAAGCTTTCAAAACCCAAAAATCTCAGATCTCTTCCAACACGAATTAATATAGAGATTTTCAGGTGAAAGGGGTGGAAAAACCAAGAATATGAGATGGAAATGTTATCTTCTTATGGGAAAAAAATATTGAAGAATTCTGATAATATGAGAGAAATTTGGGATGCCAAAAACTTTGGAGCGCATGGGAGGTGATTTAGGGGAAAAGTGAAGGGTTTGTCAATGGAGAAGATGATGAGAATGGGAATTTAGCACATCATCTAGAGAGGAGAGAGATTTTTCTCCTACTTTGCCTCTAAACTTTTCTCTCTTTCTTTGACTTTTTTTTTTTTTCTTTTCTTGTCTCTCTCTCCATATGTAATTGTTTTGTAAAATGAAATTTTGTTGTTTCCAAAATTGTCCAAATGAGAAGTGAAGTAGGTCCAAATAAGAACGAAAGGTTACACATTGCTTTTCACATTTACATTTTTGAATCCGAACGTACCTCCTTCTTCTTCTTCTTCTTTCTTTTTTAACATTTTGATCCCTTGAAAAACAAAATCACAAATTATCTTACAAGACATAAACAATTTTTTTTCATAGCTACAATTATAGGCAACTAAAAATAATAACGATATTTGATGTTATTGTCAGATTTAAAAAAAAAAAATCATCACCCATCCAAGCGATCAAATAAGATTTTGTGTCCTATCATCGATGGATATAGGGTAAGTTCGTATGTAGTTGTCATGGCTTAGAAGTAAAAAGAAACCATAACTATCTTCTTTTATTGTCAACGTAATTATTGATATGTGTGTAATTTGAATAAAACGTATGTCATTTGTCATTTTTGCGATAATCATTTTAACTTTTACATTTACACCATCAAATAAACCTTTCATTGCATAAATGGTACTTCATGTCTAATTCCGTCCATTTTTTTTTTAAAAAAATAGGTGTGTGCCCTCCACTCGTAAGGAAATGATCATTTACACAATGAAAATGTTGATCTAAGTGAATAAATGTTACATTTGAAACACTATGAATAATTATCGCAAGGAAGGCAAAGGACAAGGACTTTTGTGCCATTGCCCTTATTGATAGTCCAAAAAAGATGACTTCTATGAAATAAGCAAAGTCATTTGCAAATATAAATGAGCTTGTGTACGAATCAAGAATTTAGGTATCGAATCAAGAAATATGTTGATAAAAAGTTGTTTTGAGTATTTATAAATAAGTTTGTAGACATGAGTCAAATATAAGTTTAATTACATTGTATTTTCCATAGCCCTTTTAAATTCAATTAGTAGCTCGTCTAAAATTTATCGTCCTTTCGTTTTTTTTTTCGGTATTGGGGTCTCAAACTATGTATTTGAATAAACGGAAATTTGGTAAAGGCTCGAGGATAAAAATGTCGTTATATATCTTAAATGCCCATTTGACCCTCATTATTTCACGTTATAATGAAATGATTAGTAATTTTTTTTTTAAGAATATGTAGTTGAAGATAAGAAAAAAAATTGAATTTACGTATAATATTATTTTATTGAATAATATTTAATTGATAAGAAGAGGGTGAAAAATAATTTATACTTTGACGAGGAATAGTAAGGGCCAAACGGGGCTAAATATAATTATCAAGATAAATACCTATGGAGTGTTGACTTTTTGTCAACTTTGGAGTTCTAGAAACTCGCCAAAAGAAGTTGGGCGAGAAGTAGCAGAGTAATCCCCGTTTATAGTTGTTTACAAATTTACCCTCAATACTACCTCTTGCATTGTAGCCTCTCCAGTACTGTTGTTGGTTAAGATTGTCATTGCACAAATAACATAACAGCATGTTGATTTGACAAGCCTTTCTTATGACTACACCCTTAAGAGTCACGAAGGCCTTATTCAAACAGCATTATCCTACTGTTAAACACCTGCACACCTACTTGCCAACCATAAAGGGGCCCACACTTTATCAGGATATTTCAATATTCCTTTGATTTTGCTTATAACTACATTTTAATAAAAATAATAATATATATGATTAAAAAGTAAATAAAAGGTATAGATATCATAAAATTATGCGTTTTTATCTACATATTTTTCAAAAAAATATTATTCCGTCCATTAAAATTTCAAATAATGGGGACAAACGGGGGCTTAACAACGCATTTGGTAAGACCTACATTTATTATCAACTACTTATTTCTATCACATTATAATTTCAACAACTTATAATAAAATTCGAACAAACAAAATTTGGCGTGGCGGTGAAGTTTATGAAAATTAGTTTAGTTTTGATTAAGAAAGAATTAGCTGCGTTGATAATTAATTGTATGTTTGATAAACTTTTATATCGTAGTTATTATTTAATTCAACATTAATATTTGAGCGATTATAAAAAAAAATCAATAAATAAATTCACTTTTGTGTGTGTAATGATTTCCTTATGTACTATTATTACCAGTTGTATTGTAGATTTTATTGTTATTTTTATTACAGTAAATATTAAGTATTATACAAGATGGTATATTCCTCCTTATAGTTATTTTGAAAGAAAAAATATCTATTAAATTCAACACAAATTAGAACATAAAAATATTAGCTATATAGCAGAAGAAGAAAATAAAATAAATGCAACCAATAAGACTTCTGCTAATCTGGTTTAGGTAAGGCAGAAGTTGGGTTGGCTCATCCAATCTTAAGCATGAATTCGCTGAAGTACATATTCGAGACGAGAAGTCCTTATTATCCAATAGGATGACGAAGTGCTTATTGATATTGTCAGAGTTCGAGATTAGATTACTTATATTACATTTATATAATTCATCGTGGATAAGTCATAGTTGACTAGCTGACGAATTGTCAAGTAGAGTCTAAGGAAAATAGGGATGTTGAATTTTTTTATGGATCCGTAATTGGTATAGATGATGAATCAGAAAGAGAGAGGGAAGCTTTATTTTGATGGTGTGCTGCCAATCGAAGGAGTACGACTCTGGGTTTTCTTTAGCCGAATGGGATAAATACATAGATCGTCATGAAGTTGGAATAATTCCTTTTTTTCCTTTTCACTGGTCGATGTTGACTAATCCTTTGCTCAATAACCAAGAGCCTACCTTCTTAGTCTCTTTGTCTGAGCACAACCTACTTCACTCTCCTCTCTCCCCAAGAAAGGAGGGGTACATAAGAAGATGAGGATTTTTCCTTAGGAGTCTAATTCAAATCAAAGATATATCGTTTAGGTTTTGGGTTGAAGGAAGGAGGCTTTAGTTTTAAAACTACTATTTGATTAATGTTGTTGACATAAAAAAATTAGCACAAATTTGTTGCAACAAATCTCCCATCTCTCCTTCAGTTAGTATATTACTTGCACATTTGGACACAAATGTGTACAATCGCACCTTTATCATTACATGTACACGAGTATTTATTGATGAATTTTCTTGTTGATTTAGGTCAAGACGTTGCATCCTAATTCATACCACCACTTCCCCAATGGCATAGAATTACGACCATGAAAGAGTTGTTTCCTTTTCAAATTTGAAATAAATTGTAGGAGATTATTTTAATAGATATGTCCTAGTCAATAATGATCTCAATGCGAATATTTAGAAATTAATAAGATAACTTTCTTGAATTACGGATTTGCTAGATCCGAACTCCATCTATCAAAACTAATAATAACATAGAAGTTAATTAACGAAGGGAAAGCGCCTTGACAACCTACCCCACCCCCAATCCATTGGGACTTCACTCAGTGCTATATGCTTGAACATGATTATTTATGAGAAGATCACATGAGATGACATGATGCTGTCAAAGATGAGGTTCGAGTCCTATATTTTTAACGTACCGAGGTGATGCACACGAGACCACGCAGCAGGGCGTTGTGAGCCTACGTGATACTTATTTAAAAATCAAAATTGAAATTTTAAAAGGCACACCCATATGAGCCCTTAATAATATATGGACATTGATAAGAAAAAGTTCAAGAGTCAAATCATTGACTTGAAAATCATATTCATGGTAGTAGAAAATTTATATAGAGATGCATAACAAAATTCAACCAATGAATCGGTCGATTTTGAGGGTAATTCAGTAAGTTGAAAATATGGTTATTTTAACAGGTTTAATATTTATAGAATAACTAGAATTAATTTAGATTTGGTTTTTCTAATTGTACCGATAGGTTCCGTGAGCTTTAAATTTACAATTTTACATGTAACTACACCTAATTTGGGATTGGTTTCCAAGGAATCCAGACTGTCACGCCAAAATCCATTTAGAACGTATTTTTGATAGTATCATAGTTAAGCTCAAGAAAAGGGGAAGTTTGATTACAATTTTTTTTATTTTTAATTGCTAAATGAAAGGCCACCTGTTTAAAAAATTATGTCTTGTTCCATGTGACAAAAATGAAGTGGTGGTTACAAGGCATATTTGGAAACTTCGCTGCCGTCCTCATAGTCACGGGGGGCCGGCCAAACAGTTTCGAATGCAATGTTATCTAACCCTATTTGATATAAATTATAATTTAGGGATTTTTTTTATTGCAAGCAAGCAATGTGTTTTATTGATTTAATTTTCAATCTATAAAATGTTATACTCATCTATCTTTCATTAGTATGCAGATGAGAAATGAAGTAGATGTGAGGGGGAGGATTGCCTGAAAAATAAAATCCTGCATCCCCTAAAGAATATTTTCAATGGGAAATTTTTTTTCAATCAAGCAGCACAAAAGTATGAATTTGGATGGAAAAAAAAGCATTTCATGAAAACATTGACAATCAAATGCACCCCTTAGATTTTTTTAAAGTTAAACTCTACAATTAATTTCAACTATATATTTTATAGGTCCCGCAACTTTTCAACCATACATTTTATCAAAATTTGATAACACGCTTCTACCACACATACCTCTTTTGGTCCAAATAAAAGGGTAAATTCCTTTGGTGGCTTCAGCCTTTTCAAATGTGATATCTCTGTTCTCAACCTTTAGTTTGTATTACCACGTATTCCCAATCTTTTAAAATTGTACCACAGTGTCCCAATTCAACATGAAATGTCTAAATAGACAATAAAAGATAACACGATAGACACGTTGATAAGTGTATTTTATGCTCTTATCTTAAACTTTAAATTAAATCAATTATTGTTATTTTAAACGAATTGATGCTTAATTTTGTATGTATTTCGTTTGTTATGTGCAATTCGATGAAAAACGATAGAATTGGACGAAAGGAGCGAAAAATTAGCTAAAATAGACTTAATCCAAAGTTCGAGGACTAAATCACAAAGTTCAAATAGTTGATTCGGACCTAATATCGATAATTGGAGAAATGTTGGATTCAATTAGATGGAATTGGAAGATGGAGGATCAATAAAATATTAAAAAGGGACTAGAAGAAACGAAAAATAAACTCTAGGAACCAAAATGCAACAAAAAAGGAAAGATTTCATAATGGCCAGCGCATGACCACGTTTTACATTTACCGAGAAGGGATGGCATGTGCGACGTGTGCGCTATGAACTCTATGGCGCGAGCGGGCTATTTATGAGCCTGAATTGTCCAACTTTCTCTTTTGATTCAAACTCTTATGAAAATCAAATTCAACTTACTATTTAAACTACAAGGTACAACTAGAACGAGACAACACAAAATATACCATAATTTTCACCATAAGAACGAGGCTAGCACGGAATTCGAAGGTAATTAACACAAAAGACTGAAATTCAAAGTCCAGGGGTTGAAGATTATCGAAGAGAAACTTGTTTTTTTCACTATCCAATCATTGTTTTCAATTTCGGGTGATGTTATTCCAAATCTTTTTATTCAAATGGAACGATACACGTTACTCATCACGTATTATTTGCCAATGATCCCGTACATTTGCGAGTTTTGCACGAACACATGTAATAGATGGCCAAATTGTAAATTTGTCCAAAAATAATCTCCCTTTCACTATGAATAATTCTTGCTATAAATTAAGAGTATTTTCAAAAGACTCTATTTTTAAAGAGTATATTCTTTCGTTTGGAGATCATCTATAAATTTAGAGAGTTAAAATTGTGAAATATTTCAACAAACTTTTTATTTTTAACACTTGATTTTACTACTCCCAAAAAATATTTATTATTATTTTTTATCTTTTATTTTAACTAGTTTTTTTTTATTGTTTTCCTATATTGAAAGAATGCATTTAATTATAGAGACTCTCTAAATTAAAATATTAATTTAAAGAGTCTATTGGAGCATGATTTTAAATTTTGACTCTTTAAAATAGAGAGCATTTTTTGTTTAAAAAGTCTCATATAGATGCTCTAAGAGGTCGAATTCAAGGAAATAAAAGAAGTTTACAACCAAATAAAAGAAGTTTAAAGAGGCCTATGATTCTAGAGATTTAAAATAGTGAAAATTACCGAAAATCAGGTGTTAAGTTGTGAAT
>CAIGRB010024351.1:0-28071 GCA_903798255.1 Fraxinus quadrangulata
TTGAGGGGGAGTGTTGGCGTGAGTAGCTGCAAGAATGGTGCTTGGAGGGATTATAGGAATCATTCAATATTGAAGGCACCAGATTTATTTTATTTATTCTGTAATTGGAGATCTCCATGATTCTAGCCTAGAGTAGTGCAAAGCAATTAGTTTCTTTTTTCCCTTCCTTCCTAAAATAGGTTTCCTATACATATATATATAGCTACTGCACGTTGTAACTAAATTATGATGAATTATATACCATTCTCCTCAACATGGTATCAGAGCAGAGATTCTAGGACCAATAGAGTTTCTGGAAAAATAACATAGAGAAGGGAGAGGAAAACAGGAGAGATCAGAAACAATGGAGAGACCTACCACTATGGTAGAACAACCTGAAGGAGAGAAGTCAATTCTTGCAGACTCCAGAATGGCACACGTGCTTAACCAGAACCAAATACACAACTAGATCCCAAGCCACGAGTCAGCTGCTTACATTGGAATCAAGCTGGACGGCACCAACTATGCACTATGGTCCAAGGTTGTCGAGATGTATATCTCAGGTAAAGACAAGTTGGGATACATAAATGGGGACCTTCCACAGCCCCAATAGACAGGTCCTGATTTCAAGAAATGGAGAACTAAGAACGCAGTGGTTAAAGGATTGCTGATTAATTCGATGGATCCGAAATTGATATGAAATTTTATCAGATTTTCGACGGCAAAAGCAGTTTGGGATAATATTGCAACTACATATTTTGATGGCACCGACACCTCACAAGTGTATGATCTCAAAAGAAAAGTAATGAGACTCAAACAAGGAGGAGGATCTATCGAAACGCACTACAACAATCTTCAAGGCTTGTGGAGAGAAATTGATTTTTGCCGACCAAACCCAATGATATGTGATGCCAATATACAGAAATATAACTCTATTTTGCAAGAGGATAGAGTCTATACATTCTTAGACGGACTTGACGATCGACTTGACAAGATCCGAGGGGATGTACTTCAGACTAAGCCATTTCCAACAGTAGAGCAAGCTTATGCACAAGTTCGTAGAGAAGACTTAAGGCAATATGTGATGATGACAAATGAAGATGCCACATATGGTGGGGCTATGATTTCTAAGGGAGGACAGAGACCACAACAGCAGTTTTCACTTCAAATACCATCGAATGGAAAGCCTAACATGATGACAAAGTTGAAGCTACAGAGAGAAGGAGGAGGCTGCACACATTGTGGGAATATGAAACACACCAAGGAAACATGTTTCAAACTACATGGGTATCCAGATTGGTGGCACGAACTAACAGCAAAGAAGAAAAAAGATGCAGGTGGAGGCGAAAATCAAGGATGTGCAGCCTTTGTTAGCACTGAGTCTCAGCTATCTCTAGTACCACAATGGGAGTCTCTTACCGCTACAGCTAAACAGATTGCTCAAAATGATTCAGGTAACAATGGTTATGCTCTCTTTTGCTCCAAAGAAGGGAATCATGATGGCTGGATCATTGATTCAGGGGCAACAGACCACATGACATTCGATTCTCGCGATTTTACCAAGGCTACTCAACCAAAACGGACTTGTATTGCCAATGCCAATGGAGTAACATATCCAGTAACAGGGGCTGGAACCGTTGCTCTTTCTCCTTCTTTTTCATTACCAAACACCTTATTGGTTCCATCTCTTTCTAGTAAATTGTTGTCTATAGGCCAAGCAACTGAGGAATTAAATTGTTGTGTACTTATGTATCCTAATTTCTGTTTGTTTCAGGATATTCTCACCAAGGAGATTATTGGCTGTGGTACTAAAAGGGGAGGACTATATTGCATGGGCGACTTTAATTATGGCAGAGAAAATAATATGCATCACACTGGAGTCAAGGAGAGGCAAATTTGGCTATGGCACAATCGGTTAGGGCACCCTTCATTTTCGTTATTTAAGATATTTATTTCCAAATTTATTTTCAAATGTGAATGAGTCAAATTTTAGGTGTGAAGTTTGTATTCAGGCTAAGAGTCATCGTGTACTTTACCCAAGAAGTTTGAATAAATGTAAAACTCCTTTTGCACTAGTTCATTCTGATGTTTGGGGTCAGGCTCCAATTTCAATTTCCTCTGGTGTTAGGTGGTTTGTGACCTTTGTAGACGATTGTACACGAATGACTTGGCTTTATCTGATGAAGAATAAACATGAGGTGTTTGGAATATTTCAATCATTTCACAACATGGTTAGAACATAATTCTCTGCTAAAATTCAGATTATGCGATCAAATAATGGCGGGGAGTATGACAATACACAATTACAAGAATATTTTCGAGCACATGGTTTGCATCATGAGACTACTTGTTCTCAAACACCACAGCAAAATGGTGTAACGGAATGGAAAAACAGACATATCCTGGAAACAACTCGAGCTCTTCTAACTGCTGCCCATGTCCCTCGACGATACTGGACTGATGCAGTGGTTACTATAGTTTACTTGCTAAACAGATTACCATCATGAAGCTTGAACTTCAAAACCATCTTGTAAGTTCTTGCTCAGCGTAGGACACTACCGTCGATTTTAATGCTTCCTCCGCGAAAGTTTGGTTGCGTTACGTTTGTTCATCTCTACAAAAATCAGAGAATAAAACTCGATCCATGCGATGTTCGTTGTCTCTTTCTTGGGTATGCAGCCCATAAGAAGGGTTACCGGTGTTATGATCCTATTACAAGACGCCTATATACAACCATGGATGTTACCTTTATTGAATCTGAGAATTTTTTCACATCTCGATCTTCCCACTCTTCTCTTCAGGGAGAGATCATAAGTGAAGAGCAGAATTGGGAAAGTTGGTCAAGGCTTGAAGAAATATCAATGTCAGATGTTGGCAGAAATGAAGGTCAATCTGGAGACATCGTGGTTCAGTTAGAGGAGCCAACAACAACAATTATGGGCCAAAATGAAGAAATCGAGAATGTAGAATGTGTTGGGATGGAGCATGAAAAACAACCAACAAGAGACAATCAAAGTGAAGAGGCATCTAAGGAAGAAAGTGACCATTCCTCCCCTTACCCGCGAGTACCACTGAACGACCAATCTCCTAAGAATATCCTTGAGGTACAATCTCTAAACTCTTCTCAAAATAATTGTATAGACGAGTGTACTGGTTACAAATTACCTTACAAGCATAATCGCGGGAAACCTCCAGATCGTTACTCACATGATCGTGGAGTGAGCGAGTTAAAATATCCGATTACTAATCATGTCTCGACTCATAGATTTTCGAAACCTCTTAAAGCATTTGTTCACAAACGTTTTGCAGATTATGTTCCTAAGTCTGTGAACGAAGATTTGAAAGATCCCAAATGGAACCAAGCAATACATGAAGAGATGAAAGCGTTGCAAAAAAATGGTACTTGGGTGCTTGTTCCATTACCCAAGGGAAAAAAGATTGTGGGGGTGTAGATGGGTTTTCTCTATCAAACACAAGGCGGATGGGTCAATTGAGAGATACAAAGCAAGACTTGTTGCGAAAGGATATACTCAAACATATGGAATAGACTATCAAGAAACGTTCTCGCCCGTGGCAAAATTAAATACTGTGAGAGTGTTGATCTCTATTGCTACAAACTTGGATTGGCCACTACACCAATTTGACGTTAAAAATGTCTTTTTACATGGGAATCTTGAGGAAGAAGTATACATGGAAGTTCCACCAGGTTTTGGTGCCTCGTCACAAATGGAGGTAGAATGCAAGTTGCAAAAGGCGTTATACTTATTGAAACAATCACCTAGAGCATGGTTTGGCCGATTTAGCCTTGCTATGAGGAGACGAGACTTCAAGCAAAGAAATTCAGATCATACTCTCTTCTTGAAGCACCAACAAGGGAAGGTAACAGCTCTAATAATCTATGTTGACGATATGATAATTACAGGAAATGACAAGGAAGAAATCTCAAGTCTACAAGGGTATCTAGCAGCTGAATTCGAAATGAAAAATCTTGGAGGGTTGAAGTACTTCCTAGGGATCGAAGTAGCTAAGTTAAAGCAAGGAATATTTCACAAAGGAAATATGTGCTTGATCTATTGTCCGAAATGGGAATGCTTGATTGCAGACCTGCTGATACTCCGATAGTATAGAATCATGGTTTGGGAGAACTCTCAGATCAAATTCCCGCAAACAAGGAAAAATATCAGCATATCGTAGGAAAGCTAATTTACTTATCTCACACAAGACCAGATATTGCTTATACTGTGAGCTTGGTAAGTCAGTTCATGCATTATCCTAGTGAAGATCATATGAGTGCAGTGGTTCATATTTTACGGTATTTGAAGTCTTCTCCTAGGAAAGGAATAATGTACAAGAAAAACCACCATTTGCACATTGATGGCTATAAGACGCGGACTGGGCAGGGAGCATTACTGACAAAAAATCTACATCGGGCTACTTCACATTCGTGGGAGGTAATCTTGTCACTTGGAGAAGTAAAAAAATAG
Source organism: Fraxinus quadrangulata (assembly GCA_903798255.1). Taxonomy (NCBI): domain Eukaryota; kingdom Viridiplantae; phylum Streptophyta; class Magnoliopsida; order Lamiales; family Oleaceae; genus Fraxinus; species Fraxinus quadrangulata. The sequence goes on from CAIGRB010024351.1 coordinate 4,464, forward strand.
AAAGTGGTTGCTCTATCTAGTGCAGAGGCCGAGTTCAGAGGCATGACTAAGGGACTTTGCGAACTACTCTGGTTAAAAAGGTTGCTGGAAGAAATTGGATGCTCATCTGATTTACAATGAACTTATTTTGTGATAATAAGGCAATGATAGAGATTGCACATAATCCAGTTCAACATGACCGAACCAAACATGTTGAAGTGGATCAACATTTCATCAAGTAGAAACTTGAAGACAAGATAGTTCAATTTCCATTTGTAAAGTCAGAAGACCAATTAGCAGACATACTTACGAAGGCTGTCTCTAGCAAAGTATTCTACAACTCACTTGGCAAGTTGGGCATTGAAGACATCTATGTACCAACTTGAGGGGGATGGGGTGTTGGTGTGAGTTGCTGCAAGAATGGTGCTTCGAGGGATTATAGGAATCATTCAATATTGAAGACACCAGATTTATTTTATTTATTCTGTAATTGGAGATCTCCATGATTCTAGCCTAGAGTAGTGCAAAGCAATTAGTTTCTTTTTTCCCTTCCTTCCTAAAATAGGTTCCCTATACATATATATAGCTACTGAACGTTGTACCTAAATTATGATGAATTATATACCATTCTCCTCAACAATAATGATATTCATCATTAGTAAATATAATCACCCATTTAGGTGATAGTGAATCCATTAATTCATTGTTCAATGCATTGAAACACATTATAGCTCCATTGGCCAATGAATCAAAAAGTTCACTGTCATCTAGACTGATAATGATCTCTACTATTAATGAATATCATTATTTTAAATAATTTTGCTTTGGAGAAAGTTGATAAGCATGATGTCTTTGTTTCAAATGGGTCCGCAATCCCTATTTTAGAACATGAAATAAAAAAAATAAGTTATTTCCCCATGAGCTCACTTCTAACGTGCTTGTCGTTCCTTCATTTTTTCAGTTCAACTTTTATTTGGGAGAGAATTACTAAATCATTAGATCATAATGTGATTTTCTCTCATACATTCGTTATATTTTAAGATTGAAAACCGAAGAAGATGATTGGCGAGGCAGTTTACTCTCAAAGTAATGTTATTTGTTATGCCTCATCCAACAAGGCTTAAAAAATGGCCACGCGATAATCACCGTCTTTTTCCTACATGGACGCAGAGGCTGAATCCTCCATGGATGAAATGAGGCGAATAGCCTCTGAGCATATGAATCATCTTCCCTATAAGATCCTCTATACAAAATCTTCTATGATTGATTAGTCACTCTATAAATTCAACTTGTTAGCATACTCTATTCATGTTAGGCCTAGACCGTAGGGTTGCCACATTTCAGAAACATTAAATGCCCCTAAGCTTAAAAATGATAGATGAAACCTATGAGAAGACGCATCGACCGTCAACATGAGGCCACTCATTTCTTCATCTAACTACAATCATTTCACTTTTTCTACTATAAAAGATTACATATAGTGCCAATTGAAGGTAATGCAATTGTACTGATGAGTGTTACTTTAGATATCATCTTAACTTGATATTTAACTAATTTCTATGGGTTTTAGAGCATTTTAATGTGTGTTTTGGTGTTTTGATATATAATGATTGAATTGAAGGAAATAAGCAAAAGTTGGCAAAATTGGAGAAGGGAACTAAATTGTAAGAGATCCAAAGTTTGGGGGACTAAAGTGTAAACATTCAAAAGTTGTGTCGGACCTCACAATAAAGAATCGAGAGTACTAGGAGTCAATTGGATGAAGAAAAAAGTTCAAGGGATGACATACATGCAAAGTATTGTCACACATCAATTTCCAACCGAAAAAGTTATGCTCCAGATTTTCAGTCTAATATTGAGACTCATTTTTTACATAGCAAACGTTTGAATTGGAAAATGATATCTGAATTAAAGTTGTAGCCCTTTGATTTTCTTTTAAAAGCATCTTGAATCGCCTCAATCGGATATCGAAAGAAAAAATTATGATAAAAATATTGAAGGATGTGCATTGCTGAATTTTCATTCGAAACTAGGCATGGCGCCGCGGCCCCACTGTTGCTGAAATTCAACAACAACTGGGCACCGCAGCGTCACGATTGTGGCACCGATGCGCAGCTGGGCAAAAAAGGGTTTTGATTTTTTGGACTCATTTCTTAGCCCAACACGACTCTAACCCTTCAAAGACTTCAAAATGCTATAAATACAACATTTAAGACATAAGGGGGAATTCAACTCAATTCTTCAAGAAGGCAAGGAGGAAAAATATCATAAGATTTAAGAACAAGACAAAGAAGAACAAGAGAAGAAATTGAAGATCTACATTCTAGTTTTTGTATTCTCTTTCCTATATCTTTTTATATGAATTTTAGTATTTTCATAGATTATGTCATGAGCTAAATTCATCAATAGGGTTTGATTGTAGTCAAAATTTTGAGAATATGGATTGATTAATTTTAGTTATTTCTATTAGATTTTCCTCATGTGTTTATGTATGTTATGATTTTAATGTTTTCAATTAATTGACCACTAATTGAATGATTTGATACTAGTCAATTCCAGCACTCGAGATAGGGGAGTTTAGCCGTAATCATAAGAATAACACAACATAGAAAATTATTGGTTTCGAGAGAAAATATAATTCCTTTGAAGCACGTTTCATTTAAGAACCACGAATTTGATAGATTCTATATTTTAATTCCGAATGGAGATATTGGAATTGAATTATAGGAACAGTTTTTTATTCGGCACTCGATAGAGGGAGTAAAATTATATTAGGGTTCTTATTTATAAACTTTGAAAAATTGATTAGAAATAATTATATAATTGAGAATCACATTTAATAGTTATGTGAAATCATAACCCTAAGCTCTCACTTGATATTCTTTTAGCTTGCATTTATTTGTTGAATTCGTCACCATATTAGTTTAAAAACATTGATTATAACATTCATTCATCTAGATAAAATAGAGGCTTTATAATTATAGTACTTCATAGAAATTTGAATTACCCTGTGGATTCCATTTATTTATTGAATTCGTCACCATATTAGTTTAAAAACATTGATTATAACATTCATTCATCTAAATAAAATAGAGGCTATATAATTATAGTACTTAGTAAAAATTTGAATTACCCTGTGGATTCGACACTCTAATTCTATTATTATATTACAAAATTTGACATCGTACACTTGCGATATAAATCACATTATAGAAAACGCCTGACATTTATACTCTCAAATGGTATTTTACTCACTCTCACTCACTCTCTCTCTCTCTCTCTCTATTTGAGATTCTACCGTTAAACTCCAATGTCCAAACACTATTGTGGCTCACATTTCCGTAAGTCCTATACGTAAATATACTTATACAATGGATTTACTTGACCATTGAAGTGCTTACAACCGCCTTCCCCACCATCGAAGAAGGCCACCCAAGGAGCCCTTGACATGAATGAACTATCCATCAGGCAATGAGTATTATCTCTTCGATAAGAGAGATATGAAACATCCCAATGGAGCCTATCTTGAAACCTACGAGGTAAAACTCATTTTTCATTCCATGGATGATCCATCCACCATGCAAGGAAGCTCTTTACATGGATGGACCATCCACCATGTAAGGAAGTACTATTGCTTCGATAGAAAAGGTGTGAAGCATCCTTATAGAGCCCACATCGGAACCCTGCAAAGAATATACCAACATAATATTCCAAATGAAGTAACCTCTCCTTAAAGGTACTTACTTTTTTTGAGGCCCCAACACTAAGTGTGAAAATAAATTCAATTTTGCATGAACTGGTTATAAGTAAAAGGTCCTAAGTAATCTTTGTGAAACATAACTCCAAATGAAGTCCACTAAGAAGAAACGATCAAGCTCGAATTTTTTGAGTTCAGATTATATTACTTAAGTCGAAGCAACTATACTTATGCAAAATAAAAGTAGAAACAGAGGAGGTCAATTGCAAAAAGAACACTTCATTAATAATTAAAAAATTAATACAAGTAGATGATGTGTGCCTAAGAAGATTACAAATAAAAAGAAGAAAAGGCTTAAGCACTAAGCGTGAGGGGCTTGATCATCTTCAATCTTGAGATCAATTGCGGTGGAGGCTTCATCAATTGGCATAATTGGCTCCTCTGGATGGAACTCTTCCTTCTAAGTAGATGGGTCTACTTTAGGATACAGCTCTACCATCTTTTTCAAAACTTCTTCATAGGCGATCCTCTTCCAATAGACGGTGAGGTCATTCATTATACTCTGGCATGTTATGGATTTTTTGACATAGTTATTGAGTGTTTCCTCCCTAGTCGCCTCAGCATTTTTCTTTACATCAGTCACCTCCAAGGATAGCCCCTTCACTTAGGCCTGTAATTCCCCATTTTCTTTATCAATAGTTGTTCGTGCAAAACCCGCAAGCATATAGTATCATTAATAAGTAATAAGTGATGAGTGATGTGCATCTTCCCATAAGAAATAAAATTCAATCAAAGTGTACAAGTTTCTAATCAGATTCAAAGTAAGTGAACAAAAAAAATTTGTGGTTTGTAATTATTCTAAACTAATCTATGAAAGCTTGTAAAATTCGATTTTGTGTGTATATGGAATAAGTGTATTGGACTACGAATCCACATATTATTATTATTATTATTATTATTATTATTATTATTATTATCTATTTCAATTCTCAATTACGTAATTAGTATCATTCATGTATTCTTGATAATCGATAATTCTATTTAATTATCTTTTCCAAAATAAATTAAATCTATTATAATCACGACCATAATCAATTCCTAGTCCGAATTCGAATTAATAAAATGCATTCAATTTCACAATTATCTCAAAAATTGCACACGTGATAAACATTGTTACTAATATCTATTGCAAGGATGTTAATCAAGCAATGTTCTAGACCTATTGTGAGCCTCCCATCATTACAACAAACAACTATATATTCAATTGATGATTAAGTAATCAAATAATAAAATTGCGCATGGAAAATAAATCAAGAAAAGTAAGAATTTAACTAAAATACTTGTTTTAAATTAAAAATAAATAATAAAAAATTTCATCTTCATCCAATACATGAAAAGAACTAGCCTATCATGTTATGTAAATTACATAAAAAGATTTGAAAAAATATCACCCGAAATTGAAAGCAATGATTGGAAAATGAAAAATCAATTTATTCTTCATTAATTTTCAACTCGGATTTTGAATATTCAATATCTTGTGTTAATTGTCTTTGAATCTTGTACTAATCTCCTTCTTGTGCTAGAAAATAAGGTTTTGATATTTGTTACCTCTTTCTAGCCGTCCCTGTAGGTTGAAATTTGTTTCCATAACAATTTGGATCAAACGAGGAAGTTTGGCCATTCATGCCCAGAAATGGCTCGCGCATGCCGGCCATGGAATTTGCTCTCGGTAAATACACACTAGGGTATCGCGCGCGCTCAACAAAACGCATGTGTGCACCCGCCGTTATAAAATCTTCCTTTTGTTGCACGTTGGTTCCTCAAATTCATTCTTCATTCTTTTTAGCTCATTTTTTTATATGTTCTTGGTCATCCATCTTCCAATTCCATCAAATTGCTTCCACCCTCCTTCAATCATCGACATTAGGTCCGAATCAACTATTAGCACTTTGCAATTTAGTTCCCAAACTTAGGATTAAGCTCACTTTAGCCAATTTTTCGCTCATTTTGTCCAATTCCATCGTTTTTCCTCGAAACACACCTAACAAACAAAATATATACAAAATTAAACATCGTTTCATTCAAAATAATAACAATTGCACTAATTTAACAATTGGAATAAGTGTACAAAATACGCTTATCAAAAATATTTAAATGAGAGACGTTGCACAGAGAAAGTCCAAATCGGGGCTTGTATGGGAAGAATTAATTCAGAAGAATGAGAAATATCAATTTTCTTTCTCTCTTTTTCTTTTTCTTTTTTTGTGAGAAGAATGACAAATATCAATGCGTAACCTTAATTTACATCAGCTCGTTTTCTATTCCCATTCTGTGAAAACAATTTCGTTCGTGAATTCAAAATAGCGGGGCCCTTTTAATGAAAAATCAAAATTTAAGTTTTCAAAGAGGGCGACAAAAATGAATAATTCTTGATGTACATAACTTTTTATCCATAGGGCCATGTGAGGTGTGGACACTTTTATGTACCAAAAATTATGTATATGTAGTATGTCCCAACAAAAATACTTGTCATTTTATGCATTTCTGTCGACATTAGATCCAATGGTACTGGGTGGCATTTTCTTGTACAAAAATCTACCTTAGATCCGGTGGATTTATTTCTTTTGATAGGGCCAAAAAAGAATTATGATTCAGCATTTACCTGGACCATATCTACATTACAATTTACAAACCCAGATTCTCCCTGCTACAGCACATCACCTATGTACGTTTTCTTTAAAGGAAATAATATGGAGTGGTTTTTTTTTTTTGGGTAGAAATATCATTCTCAAGCGGACCAAAGTAGTGGGAGGTAGACAGTCAAATAATTTGTTGTACTTTTATTGGTGACTAGTAAGACACACGTGCAATGCACATATCATAGTATAGTTGGCTATATGATAGCGTAAATATAAAAAAAAATTATGTCTTAAGCATTAGCTACATTAAACTTAAAACACTTGAAATATGTAGCTAGTTTTATTTATGCAATTTTGACAATCGATAAATCTATGGTAATTAACATTCTTTTCCAAGACAAATTAAATATATTCTAGTCACGAGCTGAATCTATTCCTTATCCGAATTCGAATGAATAGTGCACATTCAATTGCACAATTATATCGAGGACTGCACACATGATAATCATTATTCTTAACATCTATTGCACGTATGTTAATCAAGAAGTGTTCTAAACCTATTGTAAACTTCACAACACTACAACTAACAACCATATATTCAAATGATGATTAGATAATCAAATAATAAAATTAAGCATGCAAGATTAATCAAGAATTGCAAGAATTTAACTAAACTACTCGTATTGAATTAAAAATAAATAATAAAATGTTTCATCTTTATACAATACATGAAAAGAATTAGCCTTGCATGTTATTATGTAAATTATACAAAAATATTTGGAATAATGATGGCTTGGAATTAAAAAAATGAATTGAAATTGAAAACTCAGAATTCTTCTTCACAATCTTCAACTCGAACTTTGAATATTCAAGCTCTTGCATTAATTGCCTTTATGTTGCGTGCTAGACTCCTTTGTGGTGAAAATATAGTATATTATATATTATATAGTGTGCTTCTGTCCCTCATGTAGGGATGGCAAAAAAACTCGCCGGTTCGGGCTCGGTTCCACCGAGTCGAGGCACGGGCCGAGCCCCATTTTGGGGCACCGGCTCGAGCCCGGCCCGGCCCGGCCCGGCCCGACTCGGCCTGTAAAAAAAAAAAAGAGGCAGGCAGCTATTGCACAGGCAGCTAAGGCAACTTGTTGCCTGTGCGCTGGCAGCTATTTTAGCTGCAGCAGGCAGCTGCTTTGCTGCTTAAGCAGGACAGCTAGCTGTTGCGTGTGTAGACAGCTTTTTTTTACTGCCTGCGCAGGCAGGACAAGGAGAAAAAAACCCCGAGCCGGCCTGGCTCGGGCTCTGCTCGGCCCGGCTAAGGCTCGGGCCAAAGCTCGGGCCGAGCATTTTTTTTTCTCGACCGAGCTTTGTTCGGCTCGGCTTGGGTCGAAAAAAGCTCGAGCCGAGCCCGAACTTTTTTTTTTCGGCTCAGGTCGTTGACATAGCTACCCTCATGACCTTAGGTAGGTTAAATAGATGATAAAAATTCAAATCAAAAAGAATTTAATCCAAATAGGAAATTGGCACGAACATGTCAGAATTTACACTGCATGCATGTACAGTGGTCATTAGCGCACACGCACAGTTGATCAATTTTGCTCTCTGCTCTATCATAGGATGGCGCACGTATGCGCCATGCAAGTGGCACTCACTCGCCACTTTCAATGTGTAATATAAGGTTAAATTTATATACTAATCACCATACTCTCTACTTTGGCTAGATTTTAGTAATTGTAGCTCAACACATCAACGAATAATAACTCTTTATTTTTTATTGTTTCAACCTCCAAAAATCAACAAAGTTAATAGTCCCTTGTCAAAGGTCTAATTCTCTCAAATAAGTGTTTAGGACTTACAAATGCATCAACAAATAAAGTAATTGTATACCCTTTTTTTTAACTATATATTTTCTTTTTATTGTTCTTTCACATCTTTTATGCAGACTCCTCTCCGTTAAGCATTTTAATGACCTTTATATCGAGTCTTTGACCAATAACTCTCAAGTCAGATGATTGTAGGGCACCAACTTTCTAGATACCCTTGTAGGCTTAATCAATCGAGTTATAAAAGCTATAAAGAAAAACTTCACAATAAGATAAATTTTTTTCATGCAATTATCAGTGCAATGCCACTTATTCGCAAAAATCGACTCCTAACTTAAGATTTTACCTAATTTTCATCTTATTGGTCTTAGACAATTCACAAAAATTTAGCACACATGGAATCTACATTCAAGTCAATGTCTTCCTACAATAGCTCAATCACCCTCAAACTATTCTAAAATTGATTTAAGGATATGTAATATAGTGGATGTTCATGTTAAGCATCTAAGGTCTACTATTTTCAACCTACTCAGCAATATCAATCAAAATCTTTCTTTATAATGAAAAACATAAATTAAATTCTCCAAATATCAAGTTCATCATGAATAAGCATAAACTGACTTAACATATAACTTATTCACAATTTATAGCTCAACTTTATGTTTCAATATATACATCATCGTTGGTAGATTATTCTACTCAGACCAGCATGAAAAAATATACATAAAAGAAGTGATAAACTGAAAATAGACTATTTTTTTAATTATTTTTTCAAACAAGCATGCAAAAATTTAAAAATAGAAGACTCGATGTAAATCTCATCTCCAAACTTAATACATTGTTATCAATGTCTAGAAATATATCAAACAATAAGCAGAATTAAGGACAAAATAAGTAACTGGGAACTCCCCTGATATCAATATTAAGATGGTAGAAGTACGAATAGTAAGCCCCGAATCCTGATTCGTCAAAAGGAGAAGGAGAAGGTAGAGGCGACAAAGGCCCGTTGCTCATGAAATCCTTAATCAAGGTATACATTTCGTCTATTTTTCTTTGTGTTTCTTGAGACCAGCATTCATATCTTGCATTAAGCTAAATTGTTCTTCTGATCAGGCATTCATGGCCTCCATTTGTCTTTGATGTTCTTCGAGGCTAGCGTTCATGGTCTCCATTTGAACATGCATATCTTCTAATCATCCAGTACACTCGTTCATCCTCTTGGATAATTGGTCATTCTTCCTAGGTATGGTGATGATGTCAGACTGCATCCTGGTGACAGCAAGCGTACTGAATTGTTGACAAGTAATACTTATAACAAATTGTATCATCTGCTCTTTAATTTCTCTCACATGTGCTCTTCTCTGGAAGGCCATCATTTTCTACTGCACGACTGGTATAGATTGGTTGTTTTCTATCATTGTGGAGAACAGCTGTTTGAACATCTGCATGTTTGGTACATGCTTTGACTGTGGTGGAGGTGGAATGGAAGCATCCTCATTTTGGTCCTTAAAGGCTTGCTGCTGTCGATGCGACCTAGTTTTGCACAAGAGGTGGCAACTGTCGTGGCATTTATTGGGGTTGATGCTCTAGTAGGTTGTTCTCCTTATAAGAGACGTATATCTGATGCTTGACTGATCCCGATGATAGGGCACGAAAATATCAATGTGTGCCTACTATCTAGATCAACTGCTACTGTGTAAATACTATTGTAAATGTAGCTTCCCAAATAAATCTTGAACTCCTGTGCTAGATGTAGTAGGATGGCTTTGGTAGGACTTAATGTGGTGTGATGAGAGGTGGGGTCTATGTTTGTACAAATGAACAGATAGAAAGTGATCAACAAGTCCTTAAGTCGATTATACTTGAGCTCTGTCATCAGTGGTAGCCATGCATCATTTCTTCCGTATAAAAATTGTGCAAGTTCCTGCATGTTTGGATTTAAAGGGAGTGGTGAGATATTGTGCTGGTTCAATCCATAGTAATGTTTGTTTACCTCCGACAAGAACATGAACCATTTATCCGTCACCTAAGTCTGATGGAAATGCTCTGATCCTGAAGTGCCTAATTTCAAATTAAAATTTATGTAGAACTCGTACACCATGCTAGTATAGATTTGATGTAACTGGTCTACTACGTTTTCCTAACCCGATAGGTGTATCAAACGAGTCATCCTGGATCCCGGGAAGTCTTCCAAAACTACCCGCCTTTCTAGCCATATTTTCCATTTCAACACGACATTGTCGAATCATGCTTTGTGCTTAGGGGTCCTAAACTGCCGCATTCCCCCTTCATCTACTCGGGTTCCGGCTGTGGTGGAAGGTCCCTTAGCCTCTTCCTTGCCTCTTGAAGTGGACGGAGTATCCTTAATATGAACATGGATGAATTAATATGAACTTCAAGTGATAGAGAAGATGGGGAGCCGTAATTGGGGGACACAAATAAGGGCAGGAGACGCAGGTCTAAAAAGCGCGTCCCCCCAATTTTTTGTGCAAATCATGATAAAATGCGAATATAAAAATTTGAGGACGTTTAAGCATGTATTTTCTAGGTGTTGTGCAAAATTTGTGTGAAAATTCTACTGAAAACTCCATTGGGAAATATTATCGACCACGTTATGTGTGTAAAATTTGCAAAGTATCAAACAAATTCATTATAACCTATGTTAAATCCACAAATTCGACAAAACTTCAACAAACCCATTACTAAACTAAGCCCATTCTCCATTAATACTCATAAATCCTTCAACGTATATCAAAAAATAAAAAAGAACTAAAAAATGATTTTTTTTCAAAGTTTAGCCCAATCACCTTCAATTTCTTTGAAATATATGGATGAAAGTGCGAAGTGTTTGATAAATAATGGTGGAATGCACTTATAATCTATAACCCAAGTGAAATTTGCAAGATATTTACCTCCTGTTTGTTTCTTCTTTTTCTGCCCATTTTAGAAGAATTAAGATCGTTGCACAGTGCCACAGCCACCGTTATTGACTTGTTTCTCTCTTGGTGGGCCCCACAACTTTGAATATAACGGCATCAATTCTCATTTTTATGCTGAAATGATGAGAAACAAACATGCTCTTATATGAATTTGGTTGAAATTTTCGAAACATTTGGAGCATTTGGGCTGGGGAATAATTTGTAGGCGAATTGTGTGTGTAATGTGTGTGGGGGTAGATTTATATGGTGGGGGATGGGGCGGGTGCAAGTGTATGAAGATGGGTGGTGTGTTATGATAGGGTAGGGTAGGGTGGGGTGGGTTCTTTGAACCACCCATGTTTGGACGGAGCACAACGTCACGCATGCGCTCTATGTAAACTATTGAGCTCGCGTGAGCGCATGTTTTAGCCTGTGCTTATGCGATGTTCACGGCGAAACTTTTTTTTCATAACTAGACTATTCTTCAACTCTTTTGACTTCCCACAATTATAAATTACACATCTAACATGTCCAATGGGTCCAAAAGTAATAGGAAAGCATAAAATCGTTTTTGACCTCTAATTCACACAAAATTGTCTTTTTACTCTATTAAACTCCCAAACTTTGCAAACACTACTTGAACTTATATGAATGCACAAATGATCAAATAACCTAATGTATAGATAAGATGCCAAAACTAATTTAAGCACATAAAACATGAAAAATTCTAAACTAATGCATAAAATGGAAGAAATAAAAGGGAATAAAATTGGGTTACCTCCCAAGAAGCTCTTAAACATATTCTACAACTCGGCTGTCGTTTAGGCTATTCTAGATATTCAAGTGGTAGGATTGTCTTCTCATTGACGAGCTTTCAATCGTTGCCCATTGATTTTGAACATGTGTTAATGATCTTGAGATACCATCTTAACTGTGCCATATGGGTGTACAGCTACAACTGTGAATGGACTAGACAACCTCGATCTTAACTTGCCTGAAAAGAACTTAAGGCGAGAATTGAACAGGAGAACCTGTTGACCAACCACAAACTCCTTATCTTTGATGTGCCTATCATGCTATCTTTTTTGTTTTTTCCTTATACAACTTTGCATTCTCATGAGTCTCCAATCTAAACTCGTCGAGCTTGTTTAGTTGAAAGATTTTATTTTTCTTGGTTTCCTTCATAACAAAATTTAGTATGTGAGTTACCCAATATGCCTTATGCTCAAGTTCAACTGGTAAGTGACATGCTTTTCCAAAAACCAACTAATATGGAGACATCCTAATAGGTATTTTGAATGCAATGCGGTAGGCCCAAAGTGCATCATCTAACTTCTTTGACCAATCTCTTTGTGATGCTTTAACTATAGCTTTTAGGATCTTCTTTAACTCATTGCTGGAGTTCTCAACTAGCTCACTAGTCTGTGGATAATTTAGTGTTGCAACTGATGTTTGACCCCCATATTTAGCCAATAAAGCTATGAATTGGCGGTTGCAAAAGTGTTTTCCCCAATCACTGATAATAGCCCTCGGAGTACCATACCTAGAAAAGATATTCTTCCTTAAGAATTGAGTCACAACCCGACCAATATTTGTTGGTAATGCCACAACCTCAACCTATTTAAACACACAATCCACAACCACCAAGATATATTGTTGACCATATGAGGAATGGAATGGTCCCATAAAGTCAATGGCCCAAACATAATTTTTTTTCACTTCCATTATGCTATTTAAAGCCATCTCATTCTTTCTTGAGATAGTACCCATCCTCTGGCATTTATCACCCTTCTTCACTAACTATAAGCATCCTTAAACATAATAGACCAATAAAAACTTGATTGTAGAACATTTACTATTGTTTTGGTTACTGTGAAGTGACGTCCATATTGATAATAATTACAATGCTCCGATAAGTTTTTCCGTTCTTCTTCCAACACACAACGGTGAATGATTTGATCCAGACTCGTCTATAGAGAAACAGATCGTCCCAAAAGTAGTGTTTGAGATCATTGAAGAATTCCTTCTTCTATTGGCTAGAATATTTCGGAGGAATAGCCGAACTGGTCAAATAATTTACATAATTTGAATTTGTCAAATATGAATATCATTGCCAAAAGCTCATTTTCTGTAGTAGCGTAGTTGAAATTAGCTTTAATAAGAGTTTTGCTAGCATAGTGAATAAGATAAAACTTTATTCTTGTGCTGGCCCAAAATTTCTCCAACCGCGCAATCACTTGCATCACACATTAATTCAAATGACAAATTCTATTTAGGTACACCTAAAATAGGGGTTGTGTCCAAGTTTTCCTTCAGGGTGTTGAAAGCAACCACACACTCTTCAAAGAGTAAAAAGGCACATCCTTTTCCAATAAAGTGCAGAGAGGTTTGGTTATTTTTGAGAAGCCTTCATTGAAATGCCAATAGAAACTTGCATGTCCCAGTAAGCTTTTGATCCCTTTTGCTAAAGTGGGCATGGGTAGTTTCTCAATCACTTGTATCTTAGCCTTGTCGACCTCAATACCCTTAGTTGAAATCAAATACCTTAAAAAAATTCTTTTTGGAACCATGAAGTGACATTTCTCCTAGTTAAGTACAAGATTGGTTTCTTCACATCGCTACAGCACCAACCTCATGAACGAAGCAAAGTGATATTTTCCACCTTATCTGAAAAATACTGAAAAATCATCCATAATACTTCAATTATATTTCCCACCTTATCTGTAAAGATGGACATCATACACCTCTAAAAAGTAGCAAAGTGTTACACAATCCAAATGGCATTCTTCTGTATACAAAAGTGCCATAAGGATAAGTAAATGTGGCCATTTCCTGATCTTTTGGTGCTATAGGTATCGGTTATACCCGAATACCCATCTAGAAAGCGGTAATGTAAATGTCCAATGAGTTTCTCCAAATCAATTAAAGGAAGGAAAACATGACCATTTCTAGTGGCTTTGTTAAGTTTGCAATAGTCAATGTAGACTCTCATACTCATGGCTGTGAATGTAGGAATCAACTCGTTGTTTTCATTAAACACCACTGTAATTTCGCTTTTTTGGTACTACATGCACTGGAGTCGCCCAATTACTGCATGATATAGGATATACAATCACCGAATCCAATAATTTCAGCACTTCTGTCCTTACAACCTCTTGCATCTTTGGATTTAATCTACAATGTCGGTCTATTGAAGGTTTAAACTTTTCTTCCATCAAAATTTTGTGCATGCAAATAGAAGGACTAATCCCATTTATGTCAGAGATGGATCATTCAATTGTTGCTTTGTGACCTCGAAGTACCCTCATTAGTTGTTTTTCTTCATCTTTGTTAAGAGAATTTGAGATGATGGCTGGAATTGTGCGTTTCTCCCCCCAAGAAGGCATACCATAAGTGAAGGCAACTACTTAAGTTCAAGAGTTGGAGTTTTTTAAATAGATTGTAAAAGCTTTGTGGAACATTTACCTATCTCCAACTGTATTGGTCTCAAAAATTGAAGATTGCCTTCCAATTGTCGAACACATTATTCTATTTCTTATTATTTAGATGGCACTGGAAGTAGATCTTGTGGATAATGGAGTTTGAATATGTCTATCACTGTTATGTCCATCACATTAATCTGGTAACAAGAATATGGTTCGTTATCAAATTTGAGTGCATTGAAGACGTTGATGGTCATTTGTTTGTCATTCATTGTAAATATCAACTATCCTTTGTGTACATCTATCGATACTCTACCAGTAGCCGAAAAAGGATGACCAAGATGAGATGGATGTCCATCTCTTCTTCCATGTCCATGATAACAAAGTCCGTTGGGAATATGAATTTATCAACCTTCACTAAAATATCTTCAACAATTCATCTTGAGTACTTCATTTACAAACCTAATTCCCTGAAAAGAGACAAAGATATTAAATTAATACTTGCTTCAAAAGCACACAATACTTTTTTTATGAACTGGTTATCAATATTGCAAGGAAAAGTAAAACTCCCTGGATCTTTTACTTTTTGTGGTAAATTATGTAGAAGTATTGCATTGCATTCTTCTTTCAGCATCACCGTTTCATTATCTATCTTTCTTTTGTTTGATAATATGTCATTTATAAACTTAGCATAGTTGGATATCTAGGCTAAGGCTTCTGCAAACGATATGTTGATCTGAAACACTTTGAACACATCCAAAAACTTCGCAAACTGTTTATCAACTACGTGTGCTTTGCACTCTTTGAGGAAATGGGGCTAAAGACACATACGGTTTGAGGAGAATGGATGTTTTAACCTATTGACTATCAGTTGTATCTTTTTGAGTTTCCTCTGTTGTTTTATTAAATTGATCCACGCATTCCTCGCTCGTGGTAGGTACCTTTTCTATAGTAGTAGCTGGTCTTTTTACTGTTGTTTCTTGTAACTGAACTCTTCTTAGAGTAATTATGGTCTATACATGTTCTTTAGGATTTATTTTTGTGTTGCTTGGCAAGATTCCATGAGTTCTGCCTTCTAATGTAATTGTTATCTGACCTATCTAAGTTCCAAATTTTTAATTGTAGCATTTTGGTTTTGAAGAATAGTTTTAGTTTTGGCCATGTATTGACTCAATAAATCTTCAATCAATAGCTTTCTTGGTGGTTGTTGATTCTGTTGTTGTTGGAATCCTTACAATCTTGTTTGAAAGTTTTCTTCTGTCCTTGACCTTGATTATTAGCCCACGAGAAATTTGAATGATTTCTTCACCCCAGATTATATGTGTTAAAGTGGGGTTGTTTTGTTGCCTCTGAAAGTTTTGTGTATAACTAATCTTCTTCAATTAAATTACTTTCGTAGAGCTCAAATGATATCTTTCTGTAGTATGATTTGCTTCGTAGCCTTCGAAAATCGATTTTGATTGGTGTACCTTGTTCACATTCTGAGTAAGGCTGTCTAACTTATTTGTCAATGCTTCCATTTGGCTGTTAATGATGTAGCCATGTCAATGTTGTGCATTCCTCCTATTCTCCTTGGCACTTCCTATGTATTTGCCACATGGACTGATTTTCTGCAATTATCTCAAAAAGTTATAAGCTATTGTCTAAGGGAATATCCAAGAGTGACCATCATGCTAAAGCATTGACTATGTTGTGGAATTCAGGTCACAAGCTTGAATAGAATATGTAGATTTTAGAGTCTTTAGGAATGTTCAAATTGGTTCACTTTCTGAAGTAATCTTTAAATCTTTCCCATGCTTTTGGATAGCTCTCGAAATCTGTTTGTGAAAATATGGACTTCATTTTTTATCCGATGGACTCGAGAGGCGGGAATAACTTTAATGTGAATTTATGCACCATGTCATTCCATGAAACGATGCTCCGAGGAATTAGTGAATTTAACCATTCTTGTGCACCTTCCTTTAAAGTGTGAGGTAATAGACGAAGTCAAAAAGCGTCAACAGACATACATTCGTGACTAATCATATCGCAAAGCATTAAGAAGGTTTGAATATGTTCATGAGGATTTTCAGTTGATCTTCCAAAGAACTTGATGTTTTGATGATTATGAAATAAGTTGATAACATTAGGTCAGATATAGAAGTTGGCCTATCCAAATTGTGGATATATGATAGGTGGTTGCACAGGAGCTGGAATGGGATAAACATAATTCCTATTTAAAACTTCTCCATCGTTTGCTAATGCTCTTTGTTGTTCTGGATGAGCTGATTAAGGGGGTGGCAATGGATTCTGATTTAGATGCTCTGTCATTTTTCTTGCTTATCTCTATTCTTTTCTTCAATGTCTAAATGTTCTTTCGATTTTGGGATATATTTGAAGAAGCTTGATCTCGTCCGAATCTTGTAGAAACTATGATTTCCTAAAAAGAACAAAACAAAAGAATTAGGTCGTTCAATAAATAGCCTAAACAAGTAAAAACTTCAAATCTAAAAAAAACTAAAAAACTCAAATTAAATAAATTATTCCATGGTAACGGCGTCAAACACTTGTCTGCGCAAAGTTTGCAAGCGTATGGGATCTTGACATGTAATATGTGTGGGTAATGTGTATCATCCCACAATGCACAAAATTCAATCAAAGCGTACTAATTTCTAATCAAATTCAAAGTCAGTGAACAAAAGAGATTTATTGTTTGTAATTATTCTAAATTAATCTACGAAAGCTTGTAAAATTCGAGTTTCTGTGTATATGGAATGAGTGCATTAGGCTACGAATCGACCTATATTATCTACTATAAATCTCAATTATGTAGCTAGTTTCATTTTACATTCTTGATGATTGATATTGATAATTAACTTTATTTTCCAAAACAAATTAAATCTAGTCTAGTCACGACCCAAATCTATTTCTAGTCTGAATTCGAATGAATAGAACTCATTCAATTATACGATTATCTCAATGATTGCACACGTGATAAACATTATTCCTAACATCTATTACAAGTTAATAAAGTAGTATTGCAGACCTATTACGAGTCTCAGCACTTCAACAAGCTACTATATATTCAATTGGTGATCAGGCAATCAAATAATAAAATTAAGCATGTAACATTAATCAAGAATTTTAAGAATATAACTAAACTATTTGTCTTGAATTACAAATAAGTAATAAAAGGTTCCTATTCATCGAATACATGAAAAGAATTAGCCTAACATGTTATTATGTAAACTATACAAAAAGATTTGGAATAACATCACCTAGAATTTAAAACAATGAATTGAAATTGAAAACTCAGAATTCTTCTTTGCAATCTTCGACCTAGATTTTGAACCTTCCATCTCTTTCGTTAATTGCCTTTGAATTGCATAATAGACTCCTTTGTGGTGAAAATATGTTATATGATGCGGTGTATCTTTGTCCCATCTTAGATAGGTTAAATAGATGATAGAAATTCAAATCGAAAAAGAATTTGAATCCAAATAGGAAATCAGCATGAACAGGTCAGGATTTACACTGCACGCACGCACCTTTGATCAACTTTGCTCTCAGCTTAGTTCATAGGATGTTGCATGTATGCGCCATGCAAGGGGCATGCACGTGCCACTTTCAATTTTTCTTGGTATTGCAATATGGTTCTTGAACTTTTCATGACACTCCAATTGTAATCATGTGGCCCGCATCATCTGTTAGATTGGTGCAATTTAGTCCTTAAATTTTTGTTTTCTTCTATTTTTGCCCCATTTTGATTATTTTTTTTGTCCAATTCCATCAATTTGCATCGATCTTTTCCTAAGAAACGAAATTTATATAAAATTTAGCCTCAATTCATCAAAATTAACAATAATTGATCTAGTTTAATGACCCTAATAAGTGTATAAAATAGTCTCTAAGGCGAAAGAAGATATCTTCTGCAAATTATCAAAGGTCTCTACCTATCTCGTCAAAGAATTAACTTCAAATTTGGAGAGATGGACTTCATTAATCAAGTCACTATTTTCAACAGAAACGAACACCAGCTGAGAATTCACCTTAGCTTATTTTTTTTAAACATTCTCTCAAGTTTAGGGCGATTTTTGGCCCTTCAACCCGCCACCTATGAGCTATATTTCCGGTGACCTACGGCCACCCAAACCACCAGACATTGTGTACCGACCGAGAAAAATATATTGTATTTCGCTTTAAAAGAAATTTTCTTGCAGAAACCGCAAATAATTTAAGTTATATTAAGTCGCTACGACCATTCCTAAGAGTTCGAATTAAAGTTTTGGTCATGACAATAAAGTTTCGCGCACTTGTTTTTAAAAATTTTGTAATGGTATCGTATTTATCTTAAACGACAATTTTCTTGTTTTATTTTGATTTTGATATGTTATTTGTGATGACATACTTTATATTAATTGTTGCTTATATGTTAAGTGCTTTAAATTTAAAAAAAAAAAGATAAATTGATTATGTTATACCAACCAATCCCAATTTCATTCCATTACAATTTTTCTCACCCATGGTTTTCCTCCACTAATGCATCTCCATTTATTTATTTATTTATTTCATTATCCTTCAACCTGACTTTTCAACTCCCCCACTCTCCAATTTACAAATTTTAACTTCCCATTTATGTTAACTGTTGAAATCGTGGCTATTAATTTCTTTTGAAAACAAAACCCTACCACTAGCGTTTCGGTTACTACCATCGTGTTCTCCATTTGTTATTAATTGAAAACATTATCTCCACTTAAGATTTCATATCCCACTTCCAATTTTGGTTCCTATTTTCGGTTACTGCCGGATCCATTTTCTGTTGCACTTTGTTATAAATTCAACACAAAGGATAATCAAACTCTAATAATTCAAGGTAGGGGTGTTTTCTACACTTTTGTAAGTGAAGTAAAAATTTATTTGTTTCGATTTGCATTAAAAGTGTTATTGTGTTACTTGTTATGGAAGCACAATTTGGTAGTTCAAACAAGAGATAAAGAGATGATGTATGACACTTGAATGGGGTTATCAGAACCCGAAGAATAAGCGGACTGACTGATCACTGGTCCGTTTTGCAGAATTGACGATGACACAAATAACCAAAGTTGCATTTCTGAAAAAATATATATATTTTTACCATTTACTTAAGTGTTTTCCTACTGAGTATTACTCATGATACTCATCCCTACAAAATTTACAGGTTAATTGAAGGGGTCGCAGTGGCATGGAGTGGTGGCAAGTGCTCGGTGATTTAGAATGCATTTAACTTTCTAGTAAAATTTTCATTTATTTAAATCTCTTATGCACACTTAGATGACACTTTAATATTTAACTTTCTATTTTACTTAAATTATTTTCGTTGCATGTCGACTATAATTTAGAAACGATTGAATGACTACATATGAAGTTTATTTATTGCTGTTTGAATCTTAGATTCTGTCTACTTATTTAAAAATGGTATAACTTGGGATACGGTGTATATTTTTTAGTAAAATCAGTTAGGTTCGAAATATTTACGAGTCTTCTAACAGTGGCCTTTGGAATTACCTTAAAATATTATTTAGAAAATGAGTTATGTCCATTTTAGTAAACTGCCATGAGCAGTTCGAAAATTTCTGTCCAGTATAGTTGAAAAATGATTTCGTGCTTCAAGCATTATCAACACAAGCCCAATTTCTGTTAAAATTTCATGATTTTTAGTCGACGTTTGCTAGATCAAACATTTTTTATCTTTTCACTGCTGCGCAATTGGTATTGTTGATTTTTCTTCCGAATATTTTCCAAAATCAAATTTTACCGTAATTGTCTGAATCTATATAGGCAATTATCTCCTATCATATTTTTATAATATATTTCAAACTTCAAATTTTCCTTATTTGAAAATTATTTTGGTTGACATTAAAGAGCTCAAATTAAGAAGACTTTTAACGCTCTGTGTTCTTAGAATTTGGTGTGTTACAACTTGGTATCAGAGCAAATGTTTATTTTCTGCAGACTTGTATTAGAAATTATGTCACATATAAAGTTGATCAAATTTCTTTTGAATAAGGATCCTGAGCATTGTACGTGTCATAGCCGCACTATACCGTTTTGAGGTAAAAAAAAAGTTTTATACATATGCTTATATTATGTGATGAGCATGAGGAAGTTTATTCAAGATACAATATTTGAAATGTATGCATGAATATCCGTTTATGTTGGAGTTTGAATACTTTTGTAGAAATCATTATTTTGCACTAAATACTTTTGAGATCGTGACTAGATTAAATGTTTATTTAAGTCCTCGAAAATTAACTAAACTTATTAGATACCCATTAATTGGAATTTGTATAATTAGTATGACATAGATGGTATGGATTAAGAAAACTTGTAGGAAGACGAGTTCATTGATGCCTCATCAATATGAGATCGTGAGGCAATATGAAGAGTGTCGGTGGAATCCAGCACACAATATGGGCCGGCACATTTGGCAGATGTTAGTAAGGTGGAGGAAGGTGAGGCGACTTGGCCATATGGTCACCGGTCGTCAGTCCACCCGTCTTCTTATTGATAGCTTACGAGAAGAGTGGCTAGAGGTGACCGAATCGATCTATAATTATTTATGGAAAGTTGCCATGCCTACCTTGCCTCGAGAGATTGATTATGAGGCTTTCAGTGCAGAGCTGATTGAACAGTGGGAGTTGGCGAGACTTGCGATTCCAGAGGATGATAGTGTACCTACTGAGATGTACATTCGTGAAGATGCACCTCCACGTATTTTCGACGATGAGGCGCAGCCTTCTAAGAAACCTAGGGTTCATGGAGGCTAGATTAGTGGCGATGATGGCAATAATGAAAAAAGGAATAATGGAAAGTTTAAGAAATAGACAGGGACGGGCCCAGCCGACCAATTATCTGCCCTAATGTCCTAAGTGTAACAAGTTTCATAGGGGAGAATTTTTATATGGAAAGTATGTTTGCTATAAGTGTGGTCAACCTGGTTGATATGATCCAAGGTGCCATCGAGATGAGGGCAAGTCCGGGAAAGGATCCATTGCTAGTGGAAGAAGGACCGATGACTCGATCGAGGGCAAAGTAGGTGAAAGTCGCGATGGTATTTCTTGTTCAAGCTATGGTTGATGATATGACGATCGTGACGAAGATTGGAGCAAGTTCCATGTTGCAGTCGAGGTCAGAATCGGGATGGATAAGCTTGATTCAAGCAGTTGAACCTGGAAGATAGGGGTAGTGGCACCCCCGTACCCAACTGGAAGCTGTATATTACATGGGATATTGGTACCCCTGTGCCATTCCAAGGCGTCCCTACGCCCAAAGGAAGTGCAGATGTGCCATTTCCAGAAGGAATTTTATTTTGTTTCGAGAATTTCCTTATTTTACTGGAATTCTATTTTTAGTCAATCTCCTACCTTACTTATGACATTATGCACATTTTTACCTACTTTTTAGGGTTTGGTATAAGTATCAAAACCTTTCATTGTATTAAAAACACTTTTGAGAAATTATTAATTGAGAGGCTATTGATTTCCTTGTTATTCCATTGAACAATCAATCAAATTTATCAAGATCTAAATCTTGTGGCATTCAAACATCGGATCGTGGGTTTCATTGTGTAATTAAGAGGTTCAATGCATCGTCGTTATCATTGGGTTTTTTGGTTCATCTTGTTGGGTTCAAATCCAAATTCAGGATTAATTGGTGTTCTTGGGTTCCGTATCAATCTAGTTGTAGGTTTCGTAGTCACCATTGCTACGAGGTTTGCATCAGTTGGTATCTGAGCTTTGGCTCCAATTTCATCAGGTTATATCCCTTATTTTCTTTGTTGAGTCATTTAATTCCGTTTATTCCTTAGTTTCTTCATTTTCTTGAGTCGTTCTTCATTTCCAGTTCCTAGATCCATAATTTCTTTGTTGGTAGTATAATCTTGAGTTTAAAAAAAAGTTACTGTTCATCGCAGTTACTGTTCATCCATTTAAAAAATTTGTTCAAGTACGGTACTGTTCATCCGTATGGCACAAACAAAAAAAAATTGAGTATTGTTTGATTGATTTACTACCAACATTCTGCAATTTCGGATCATCAATTTGTTCTTGTCATCTACTTTTAGTCATAATCATAGTTGAATTCTCTTGTGTTCTTTCCATTGTCATTCCAAAATTTCTATACTTCTCTTGAGTCACAATCGTCCACATATTCGGATTTTGAAGTCACAAGTCTGATCCGGTGAGTTCATTGCTGTCTTTGGAAGCACTTGGTGAAAGAAGTGAGAGGTAAAAGGCAGAGAGTGAGATTATTAGAGGGTAAAAGCCAATCGAGTGATTCCGAGTGAACTTGGTGAGGTAGAAATTGAGAGAATGTCAAGCATGGAAGGCTCAAATTCCAGCAGGAACGGTAATCAGACCAATTTGCAGGATGATAGAATGATAGGCTTTAACGGTTGTTGATGGATATGTGAGCAAGGATGGAGCAATTGAATGCGTCAATGGTAAATCTTAGTAGAGAACAACCAGCGGGAATACCTCATGATAGAAGAGCAGGTAGGTGAGTTCCTAGGATAGATTAACATGAGATCGATAGTGAATAAGGGTGAAGATGAGTATGAAAGAGATGAGATGGAACGAAGTGGGCATATAGGAGATAGGGTTGAACGACGTGGTAAAAATAATCATGGAGGTGACGTTGATGGTAATTTGGGTAATGTAAAAATGACGATTCCACAATTTAAGGGTAGAAGTGATCCCGAGCTAGAATGGAAGAAGAAGGTAAAGTTGATTTTTGATTGCCATAGCTATTCGGAGGATAAGAAGGTGAAGATTGCGGTGTTGGAATTCACTGACTACGCCATCACTTGGTGGGATCAAGTGGTTACTTTGTGGTGTCGAAATCGGGAGAGGCCTATAACTACTTGGGATGAATTGAAGGCGGTGATGAGAAAATGGTTTGTACCTAGCTTGTGGACAGATCTTCACCACATTTTCCTCTACATGGATGATCCTTGGCTTGTTGGGGATGACCTTGACGTCGTCACACATGATGGTGAGGGTACTGGTCATAGTCGTTAAGATCGTGGTTCTACTGATTTTTATGATATGATGTTGGATTGTTGCTTAGAGGATGCTGGCTTTTCTGGGTCTTAGTTTGCCTGGACAAATGGCAGGGTCAG
>CAIGRB010024351.1:30178-43150 GCA_903798255.1 Fraxinus quadrangulata
ATTGCTTACTGAAAGGTTTCAGACATATCTTAGTATGTAGTATCAACATGGGGGGTAGTATTCTTGTCTCTCATCTTGCTTTTGCTGATGATATGATTATATTTACCAATGGACAAAACAAGTCTATTAGGAGGGTCATCGATTGTTTGGAGCACTACGATAGGGTCTCTGGCCAATTGGTGAATAGAGATAAGAGTGGTCTTAAATTATCTAGGCGGCATCTGATATTTATATACGGAGGTTCGTGATTTTGATTGAATTTTCACATCAGAGACAGCAGTTCACATATCTGGGAGTCCCTTTGTTTAAAGGAGCTTTCTGTATGATGATCTCATTATGAAGGCCAGGAGTAGGATTTCTGGATGGGTGAAGCCTTCTTTCTCCTAGTGGTAGGACTATTCTACCGAGGTCTATTCTTTCCTCTATACCATTGTATCTATTCCAGATTATGCGACCTCTTAAGGTTATTCTGAAAAGGCCGGAGAGTATATTTGCGCGATTCCTATGGATTTCTAAGGATCATGCACATCGTCTACATTCGTAAAGTTGGAAGGTGATTTTCCTTTCTGCTGACAAGGGAAGTCTGCACTTTAGACGATTACAGGATACGGTGGACACATTTTCATTGAAGCTATGGTGGTTGTTCATGTCTCAGAGTTCTCTTTGGGAGTTTTTATTGGGCAAATATTGTAGAGGGACACATCCGTCACTTGTAGCAGTTCTTCACTCAGCATCTTCTATTTGGAAGATACTGAAGAGATTTGGATCATGCGTCGAAACACACATTACGTGGTGCCTTGGGATATGACAGATATTCTTTTGGCATGATTGTTGGATGGGTGACAAACAGCACACATTTGCGAGGGTGCATGACTTTTTCAATGAGACTGGATAGGATTTAGGGTGATTACTACAGGCTCTTCCATCAGTTATGGCAGAGCAGATTGTGACCATTCCACTATGTCTTGATATCTAGGATTGCATTTTCTGGTGGGCCACATCAGATGGTAGATTTAATACTAAATCAACATGGCAGCTTATCCGCTCTAGCAGGCTAGTGCAGGATTCAATTTCGCCTACTATGGAGCCCTATCATACCTCCTACCATTTCATTATTCTGTTAAAGATTATGACTAGACTTAATACCAGTTGATGTCATTATCTAGAGGAGGATCGGTAGTCAGTTGGCTTCTTGATGTTAGTGTTGTTCAGAGATTGAGACCATCACTCATATTTATACTGGTAGCAGTATTTCAGATCATGTTTGGCAACATTTTGGGGTTTTATTTCAGATTACCACGAGTGNCGATGTCAATGTTGTTCTGAGATTGAGATCATCACTCATATTTTTACGGGTAGCAGCATTTCAGATTATGTTTGGCAACATTTTGGGGCTTTATTTCAAATTACCATGAGTGCAGGAGAGAGTGTTAGACAGAGGTTTCTGAGATGGAGGTATTCTGGATAGTTTGCAAGGATCGGGCCATTCGCATCATTATTTCTCTATTGATTTTCAGGTTTATTTGGACTGAGAGGAATAATACAAAGTACAGGAACATACCTATGAGTTTGAGACGTATTATCTAGAAAGTTTCCCGTATGTATCATTCCTCCATATTGGTGGACTATTCCGACCGTTACATTGGCGTAATGACATGCAGCTTGCTATACTTTTTGGTATTTCTTTGACTCTCCTCCTATCATGGTTTTGTGTCACACTCTATAATTTGGATCTGTCAAGATCAATACTGATGGTTGTGTCAAAGATGGGTTTACGAGTGGGGGAGGTATCATCAGGGACTACATAGGAAAATCAGGGCTTTCTCAACTTCATATGGACAGTGTATGATATTAGAGGTGGAACTCAGGGTTATTCTGATAGGATACTACTGGCTAGAGATCTTGGTTTGTCAGATATTTGGGTTGAAGCAGACTCGACTATTGCCATTCACTATATCACTATAGGTGGCAGACCGTGGCCTATCCAGGGAAAACTTAGACATATTATAGATATCATTTTCTTTGACAGAGATATGATTTTCCATATCTTCAAAGTGGGGAACCGAGTTGCATATGCACTTACTATCGAGGGTTGGCATCATTGTAGATACCAGGAATATTGACCAGCCGACCTACCACGACTATCAAGGCGTTTGTTCAGATTGACATATATGGTTTGCACAGCACTAGAATTTAAGTATTTGTATTTTGCTTTTACTTTTATTTTTGCTTACACTTATGCTTTTTGTAAGGGAAGTAGTACTTATTTTTTACTGCTTTCCTATTATTCATTACTTTCACTGTAAGGGAAGTAATACTTCCTCATTTATTAATTTCATTGATATCATTTGTAACCACGGTATTCCTCCACCACGAGTGAGGACATATTAATAAAATTTCAGAGGTATCGCCCTCCTTCCACTAAAAAAAAAAAGCTTACTTTGTTCTGGTTGTTTCAACCTCATCTTCTAATTTTTTCCCTTCTAACTTAAGCCTCTTTTTCGACATCATTTGTCTTTTGGAAGAACTCCATGATCATCCTCTGCAGATGCCCCATCTCTATTTAGGCTACCATAAGAAAGCCCATCAATCGACCTTGGAAGGCCATTTCTACCTTTATTAGTTCGACGCATCATAGGACTCGACATGTAAGTAGTATTTTTTAGTCCAATAATTACGATAAAAAATTGCAGCCGTTTCGACCTCGACCGGAAGCATGCTGAAGGCAGTCAAGTCTAAATCCTCTTTATTTTCCCTTGGAAATTTTGAGCTTTGTCCATTAGAGGGCTTCTTTTGAGCGCTCTTTTGCCCTTATTCTTTCAAAGGGACTTCCTTGAATATTCAACTTAATCCTCCTCAACCTAGAAGGAAGTAATTGGTGTAGAGACTATGGTTTCTAGTGGAAGTTCGTAATCAGCTCAGGCCCACTCAGGTGGTTCTAACTTGAACCGATTGACTACAGTTCTAAAAAGAAGAAGTTAGTCAACATGCCAATTATAGAAATAAAAACAAATGCTTCAGAAGTAGAACTCACTATATTCATGATGCTAGATCGACACAGTTACTCTAGGATCACATTGCCCTCCAATGTCTCTCTGGCGAGTACTAAGAAGACTTTCACTCCTTTATGGAGGTCTGAGTACCCCAGATGAAGGGAAAATGTGGATCCCATTGGTTCAGGCAATATTAGCCCTTAAAAATATCACCTCAACTCGATGCCCTAGGCTATAACAAGGTTCGAAAAATATTGACTTTCTTGTCCTCGTTAAGGACGACCTCTTTCCAAAGAAGAAAGACCCCGCCAGTTGGCTCCATTCTTTAGGTAAAAGTTGGGTAAGGTCTAAGTTATATTACCTCAAAAAGTATGTTAAGAAGGGATGTAGAGGCAGTCGCATGCCACCAAAGAAAATGGCCTCTCTAACTGCCATGCAACCCTCCCTTGGGAAGTAGGTCCTCTCGTTAGGTCGATGCACTTCTATAGTGCTTAGGACCCTAAATAGTTCCTTAAAATTGGTTAGATGAGCCTTAGTCATTCTAGAAGGAATATAGAGGCATTTCCCCACGGTCAGTATTTTAAAAAGCGTAAAGCTTGGTTAGGATCGAGGCAAGCTTCAAGCTAGGTAAGCCTAGGCGTAAAAAAAAGTTATTTTATTTTATTATTATTTTAAATACTTATTCATTCTAAAAATTATTTAATAGTTAAAATAATACATACAAAAATGTATAATTGATAAGAAAAAAATTATAATTTAATGGGAGCTAAACACGAGCTAAGTAATAAAGAGTCGGATGGATGGAGGACATGTAGCTACATTTTAATCGGTATTCCAAAAAAAAAAAAATCAAACGAAAAGCGTAACTAATCGTGGATATCAAGTTTCCAACTAGGCAAGTCTAGGCGAGGCAAATACCATAAAAATTAAAAATAAAGAAAATTTGATACCATATCCTAAAAGCAAAAAAAGTGTTTTCTAATTTTTAATATTATTTTAAATTTTCAATAATTCTAGAAATTATTTAATAATTAAAATAAACATACCAAATATCTAAAATTATAAAATACTATATTTACTTTATAATTCCTATAATTTTTCAATTGTACAACTTTCACGTTTTCGAAATGCGAAGACTAAACCATTTTTCATAGTTTCGACTTTGAACTAAACAAATCATGCTTAACAACTCTATAAGAACTTCATACATATTTTCAAACTTTTCAACAAAACTATAAGTCTAAAAATTATAATTATATACTATAGATAGAATTGTAACTAAATCTTATCTAAATCTTTCTTGGATAAAGTCATTTTTTACTTTTACACATATGAAGTCATTTAAAAACTTGAAACAGAAATCAAATAAAAGCCTTTTAAAAAAATAAAGAAGTTAATAAACTAAAGTCTAATAAAAGGTTTTTAAAAAAGGAAAAAGTAAAAATAAAATTAAAAAATTAATAAAGTGCGCCTATGCACTCATCAAGCGGTCAACTTAATAGTTGACTGCTTAATTCGTGCTTAATGTCAAGGAAAAATGATTTTTAGAACTCAGCCCATGGTATACGATGGTCTATGGATCCCTCATGCATCATCCAAGAATTATGGAGTCCCCTTATCGCCTCCCTAATTCTCTCAATGGGTATAACATCTGGTGTACCCATCTCGACACAAATCAACATCATATCAATCCTAGAAGAATCCCCAACAAATGTTTTCTTAGAATTGGAAGTCATTTTGAAGGATTTTAGGATATTTTTTCAAAGAAAAAAGATGAAGAATGTAATTTAAATTAGCAAACAAATTACCAAAACCGAAATGTTTGCTAGTTGCCTAAACAGAAGTGTGATAATACTTGCCAGAGAATAGTTGATGTTTATTGGAATTCGCTTGAAGTTTAAAAAGTTTGGAGAGATTCTAAATTTTCTAAAGTTAAAAAAAAAAAAATCACAAAAATGGCTAAGGCACCCTTTTATCGGTAGAGGCAATGGACCATAACCGTTAGATTATGGACAATCAATCCTAAACGTACATCTATATAAGAAAATCCAATCGTTGGATGTGAAAAAGCACCTTTTCAATTTTGAATGGAATGACAGGATTGTAGCGTGGCTCTCACGCACAAACTAGAAGTGTGTCACCTCGAATAACATAAAAATGACTTATCATTGTATATCTAATGCACATATAACATATGCATTGAAAACATGCAATGCCTTAACTATCGTTTATTGGGAAGACACGACGTTTCAAATCATTTGTCATGCGCGTCCCACCAATGTCTTGTCAACGCCCTCATCTTAGTTCAATTTTGTCAAACATCGGCTTCTATAGAGCCTCTCCCTCCCACAAAAGGCCTCGCCTCAGCAATAGTCCAGCTTTATCAAAAGCTGCCTAAGTCACAGAGCATCACCCTCGTAGAAGGACCTCGACTCTACATCACTTATGTTCGTATAGACTTAGGGGACAATTGTTATGCCTCATCCAACGAGACTTCAAGAATGGCCACGTACTAGGTACATAGTAAGTGAGCCTAGGTCTAACCTACACGTGACTTTCCTACCTCGAGGCCATTCAATAGTCAAAAGTGATGCAGAGGACAAACCCTCCATGGATGAGGTGATGCAATGCGCTACAGCACCAATTTGAGACGAATAGCCTCTAGGCATATGATGCACCTTTCCCAGAAGATCATCCATATAAAATCTGCTATGATTAATTAATGTGGCCTCTCTACAGTAGTCACTCTATAAAGTCAACTTGTTAGCATACTCTATATATGCCACGCGTCTCTTCATTCAACGATAATAATTCTATCTTTTCTACTATAAAAACTCACACTTAGTCATATTTGAATGTAATGTAATTTTACACTCTCAAATAATATTATATCTCTTATATCAATTCTATTATTAACCCTAGTGCTCGAGCACTATTGTGACTAACGTCTCCCTACGTTCCGTACAAGATGATTGACTTGACCGTCGAGTGCTCTCAGCTACCTCTCCACCATCAGAGAAGGTCACGTGCTTCTAATAGTTTATTCGGGAGTGCAGGAGAAAAGCTATGTAGTTGTAAGTGGAGTTAGAATTTGTAGACCATATCATCCGTACAAAAATAGAGGTCAGTATTATTCATCATTAGTAGTAATCATCACCAATTTAGGTAGCAATAGACACCTTGATTTGATGTTCAATCTCATGATCTTTATTTAGGCCCTGTTTGGTCCAGATTAAAATCTGATTTTAATCCAAGTCAAAGTCAAATAATCAATATTAACCACATTTTTCATGGGTCTCACAACTTTTCAATCACACATTTCAAAAATTTCTATCAAAATCTACTAAAATTTTAATTTTATTCTCTACCAAACGCCCTCTTATGAAACAAGTGACAATACCTTCCTGTTTTAACCCTATTTTTTCCAAAACTCATTTCCAACCATATATTATCTAATAAAATAATTTAATACTTAAATCTAAAAATTTTCTTATTTTTTAACCATACTTTCTTCAAGAAATTACTATTTCAAAACCTATTTGGCAAAAAAATGGGGCTCAAATAGGGGCTACCGAAAGTTTTCAACATAGGTATTGACAGTGAATAAATAAGAGGTATTAACATGTTCAATACAACTAATGGACACGTTAGAATCATCAGTACATAATAAGTAAAATAACAAAATAGTACGGTCTATGTACGGTGTTCCCGAGTCTGAGTTGGGGCCTATTATTTTTAATATATGCTAGGCATGGCGTGACTTGTGTAAAGTGGTATCAAGCTTACGAATAAATTGTATCGACCAGTTTCAAACACGGTTGGATCCATTTCACACAAATAAACTAGACTAGGCATTTGGTCAACCATAAGTTCAAGCAAGAAGAATATTGAGGGGATAAACGATTAGGAGGTGCACAGAAGCACAAGGTTTAGTTGAACGTGAAAGGTGGATTCTTTCAATTTCTCAAAGTGTGAGCGCACCAATTTAACTCAAGCGTGCAAATGGTGATGTGACTAGTCCATAATCTTGAAGAAGGAGTCATTCGACAATTTTCATGTCTTTTGGTCTGTTGTTGGAGTTTCAACCTCAACCGAGCTACTTTTAACTGTTCAAAATTATTCTTCGGATTAGTGATTGATTAAATTAATACCCTTAAAATTTTGAAGTTTGTATATTTCCCATTAGAATTAAAATGGGTTCACAAGAGTCTAACTCTAAGATCCAAACCATGTTAGTCGACCGACATATACTATTCGATAATTGCTAATCAAATAAATTTTAAGGTGTTAAATTCGATAATTACACAAGCGAGCCAAGATGAGCTGGCTCATTTTCAAATACTCCAGCTCAGCTTGAGCCTGCTTGCGAGCCAATTTCAGTTCACCATTATTTATTTATTTATTTTTAAATCTAAAAATTGACAATTTCATCCTCAAAATATAATGAAGACGAAAATTTGTAAAATAATAATAATAATAATAATAAATTTGTTTTGCTAAAAATAATTACAAAGTTGTAAGCCTCTTCATTTATTTGAACTTGGGACCGACTACATATTATGTATGCCGGGTTAAAATTGTACACAAATTAAAATGTTGTGTACAATTTTTATTTTTTTTTAACAAAAAATGAAACATACAACATAATTACAAATAAAAAATGAAATAAACTTACAATACTACTTTAATAGTTATGCAATTGTACATCTAAAAAGATGTTGGAGTATCACATTCATTTTCTTAAAGTCACTGACGCTTACAAATATGTGCTTTGATTCATGTTGAAATATTGTCCAAGTCACGTTATGCATCCGGTCTAACGTATGATATCCCATAATAGACCTTATGTTTGTAAATGCATCCATACTAGATAATCTTGAATATTGATACCGATGTGCATTGAAGAAGTTGGCCCCTACTAATGTTTTGTCCCATGTAAGTGTTCCAAGCATATAAGTTTCATACCTTTTGAACTCAAGACAAGTTAAATCTAAATAGTAACCAGAGTATGACTTGTACTATTATATAATACTTTTTCATATTAAAGATATATTTGTTTCAAAGGTAAAACTTAAATAATTTAGAATTGATTGAAAGCAATGTTTGGCCCTACGAAATTGAAGATGGGGAATCCAACACTCCAACTAGAAAAAAATAATTGGTACACATCAAAAATATTTCAAAGTGCTTTTCATCACGACATGCACTTGAAATAACAAAAAATCTTTCATCCTTGCACCATAAGAAAGCTAAAAAAATATTTAATGACGAGGGTATAACATCATTTAAATTTGGAAAACGGAATTCACATTGCGTAGATGCGAAAATATGTTTTAACATATTATAAAAAATAAAATGCATATATTACACTCATCGTGAGTCAAAACAATCTCATTTTAAAATTAATACAAAAAATAGTTCTCATTTATATAACGAATCAAATTTTCAAGACTATTATAACTCTATATTCAAATCTATGTGAAAATGAAATTGAATTCCATCAACACTATTTTGGAAATATGAGAAAAAATATAGTAAAAGCAACGTTTACGCATCAATATTTTCGATTATACACTTTTCAATTTACCAGTAGGACCTTAATACGTATGAGCACCAAACTGTATTAATGAATGCAAAAATTTAACATAACAATTGTATTCAAACGCTCTACAAGAGTGGGAAAAAAAATACTATTGTAGATGTCGTAAAATGCTATTGTTAATCATACATGGAGTAAAAAGTTTAAGGAAAAATGATTTATCAGAACAAAAAAAAAAGGAAAAATTTACTACTGTAGATGTCATAAAATGCTATTATAAAACATACATGAAGTATATGACGTATTAAATATTATACTAATCAAATTAAAATATTGTAAATAATCTACAATAATTTGTGCAAAGTGATGATTAGATTAATGCTACCAAATATACCTACCAACTACTGTCAACAGAATATACTGCATCAAAGGCTAAAGAAATACTACCCGTAGATCTTGAAGAATAACTTTAATTCTTTTTTCATTTTACCGAGCAAACAAATTTTGAAATCAGAAAAAAAAATTAATAATAATAATCTGATTCAACCGTTATGAAAAGCGATGAGAGCAGATAATAATCAGAATGAAAGATTTAGAGAAGTTGTGTGAAAATTAAAGGCAATGACGCAATTTGAATTTCCAATGATTGCCTGAGATATAGCAGTTGTTGAATGCTGCAAAAATGTAGCAAGGAGCAGGGCTAGGCGAGCTTAGTGGATCGATGAGCAGCTCGTACGAGTTTTTACTGCTCGTTGGCCCGCACAAGGTTCAGTGTTCCACTTTAAAATGTTAAACTCATTCCATGAAAATATCCTTCTTTTCTTGTCAATGGTAGCTCATAATTTCTTTACAATCATAAAATAAATAAACGAACATAAATTATTGAACTAATATTTAACTCGAGAACAATAATTATTTTTAGGTAAAAACTCGAAGAAAGAAAAAAGGGAAAGAATAATTTAATATCTAAAGAACCAATAGAAGCTTTGACCACGTGTATTAATTCCCAGCTACTAATAATCAACACTAAAAAGATTATCATTGCTTGATTACTTTAATAATTGGCCTCTCATTTGATATTTTATTTAAACCATAAAGGGCTGGGAACTTGCTCCCTTAATCGTCAAAGCAAGGCCGACAGACTAATTTAAAACTAATTTTCATTAAACAAATTTGTTTATTCCTAATTTTTATATTTTACTGAAAAAAAAATTAAAAAAAGAAAAAGTTAAAATTTTAATTGTTGTGAATTGCATGTTATCTAGCACTACATAATAAAAATGCTTTAGTAAAATGTAAGATATGTTTGACATAAGTTTTGAAAAGTCAAAATGAGATTTTGAAACTCAAAAATTACTTTTGAACTCGTTTAGTTAATTTTGTAAAAGTGTTTCTTCTAGTTGAAAAAGTTTTCACAAAAAGTGCGGAAGACATTTTGCAACGTTATCCTTGCAAGTGAATAACAAAATAAAAACTTCAACTCTATGACTTTCTCAATTCTCGTTATTTCTTTCATAAACTAACTCTAAAGCTTTAACTCCTGCTTCTCTACTTTTACTACTCAAAAGTAGAAGTTGAAGCTATTTCGAAGGAGCCCACAGTACGAGGAATTTAATACTCATGCATCACTTATTTAATTACATTTAACTCTCAATTGAATAATTGAAAATCTTTCATACGTGCATCTCTTATTTAATTCCATTTAACCCTAAGAATGTGCTCTAACAGTAGCATTAAAACCATGTTTGTCTTAGCTTAGAAAATGAAAAGTAGTAGTTTCTTTGTCCTTTTTCAATAATCATACTATCGAAAAAGTTCGAATGAAATTGATTGTTCAATATTTTAAGCAACGCCAAACATTCTCAGATTCGTTATGCTTTTTTTATTTTTTTGGCTGTAGTCATATTAATGTCGAAAGTCCCTTCGAAGCTGCTACTGTTGAATTTTAAGAATAGGCAAACATGCCCTCATTTCTTAGTAACATGCTTTATTAGAAAATATTCACAAAATTATAAGAGCAGTTTGGTTTTTAGCTTTGCCAAATTAACAAATCCAGGGTTTCAGAAGAGATAACAAAAACAAAAAGAGAAGGCAATTGGACATACATTGAGCTTAGATTATTGAATGTTACTTTTTCATGACAGCTTCCATCATTAATTTGATTAATTATATCCATAACGCTGCCAAACTATTGAATAGTAGGATCAAGAAATGTGTTAAATCAAATAATCAAATTTTAGTAGGGAAAAAGTTCTAGTTGTGATCCATCATGTTGATTTAAAAATTTTACTTTAATAATCATCTTCATATATCAAGTAGACCATTTGAGCCATCCATGAATAAAGAAAAATGCTATCTTAAATTCGTGGTGCTTAAAATTAGTCTAGGTATTCAACTATGTAATATTAAATAATAAATCCATTACATTTTTGACCAATTTAATCGATCATATCATATATTTACACTTAGAGTGATTGAGAGAATTTTATATTTTTTTTTATTAAAAAAAAATGAATTTGAAGATCTGATTCTAGAGGAGCGCATGTCCATAAAATTTTCTTAGTATCTTCTTTACAGAGGCACTATTCATCCGAGATCTTGTGCTAGCTAAGAGGAAAAATAGATAATTAGTTAAACACCACCGACGACAAATAGCATTACTCATACGTAAATTATCACGTACAACACACACCATACTCATCTTAATCCAAGTTGGTCAAAGAGATTTGGATGGTTACTCCGAGGTAGTCCGCCATTCTAAACAGATTTTTTCGAACACAAAATCCAAACCTAGGTACCTCAAAATAGGCTGAGTCTCCTATCGTGTGGACCAAAATTTGAGTGTTGTAGCCCACTTCCATGACTGCCCTCATTATGCCCATACCGGAAAAAAATAAAAATAAAAATGAAAGGAGAGTGACTATTGACTAATAAATGGAATTAAGGATAGTAAAATGTTCCGGCAGGCCTTAAAATTTAAATTATAGTAAAAGATAAGTAAATGAAACAAAAAATAAGAATATTTTAATTTTCACTCTCGACGACTGAAGGGCAAGAGCTCTAACACCATTAAGAGTTAATTCAATAATTATTAAACATAACCCTAGATTATTAATTACTCACTATACGAAAGGTTACTCATTATTTATTTATCCATTCAAACGGTTACTCATTCATCACTGAAGTGAAATTGCCACATATTTGACGAAGATCAAATTTGGCATCTTAACGATGTGAAATTGTTAAGTTAATTAAATAAATACACATTAAACTTATTCTTAGGTTACTAATTGTTCTCTTATATATAAATTGCTCACTCATCTATTCAAACTACTACTACTACTACTCATCAATCTTATGATTTAATGTTGAATTATAAATTAACTTTCTATTATTCAAGTTGCAAAACAACAAATTCTCAAAGATCTCAAGAGACGAACTCTTAACGATCAAAAACAATTTATGCTTTCTTTAGCATTATGTGATCTATACAATTATGGTATGAGTATCTATTAGATATTAATACCTATAATTTAGTATATGTCCGCCCATATAACATGGTATGATAACATGTACTCTACATCTGTATCCATAGTTTAAGGTATATGTTTTATATTTAAAAAAAGTCAGCTACTTAAGTATGGGGGTGTTACATGATTTCATTGAGTATAAATATGTAGTAACTTGAATAGACGAGTGAGCAATGAATAATAATTTTTTTATTCAGTGATCAATTAGTAATTTAGGGATAAGTTTAATAGGCATTCATTTAAAATGAACACGACAATTCAACGTCGTCAATGTGGCACTGATTTCCATCGGACACATGACAATTTTGGTCAAGTAAGATTAACGAATTTCATCCCAATGATAAATGTGTAACCGTTCAAACCGATAACCAGACGTAAATTTAATGAACATCTATACAAATAACTCGTAATTTAGCCATAGGTTCAGCATAATAGTACAATGATGCAAAGACATGTGCAAAGTGCCTATTTATCATTGCCAGTAAAGAATCGGTAAAGATAAAGGACAGCTGTTAGAACCACATATGGAGTCTACAGAGAATTTGCACCAGGTGCACTATAACTGGTTTTTAGAGATGGGGATGGAATGGAGTGAGTAGGGTAGGGTAGGGTAAATAAAGAAGGATACAGGAGAATATGACACAAGTTAACCGGAACCAAAATACTGGGCAGTGGACCTTCATTTTCACTTTAATCCACCACCCACAAATCAAAAGTGTCCTCTCTCTCTCAATGTTAATTGCAATCGAGTTACTGCCTAAGAACCCCGATCTGTTGGTCCATAGCCTTTCTAATTGCTTTTAACAAAAAATTAATTGTAATCTTACGTTGGATTCCTTAAACCAAACAATAGGTTTCAGATCATTTGCAGGAAGATTCCAGGTTGACGTCCCATCACACCCCCCCCCCC
>CAIGRB010024355.1:0-10549 GCA_903798255.1 Fraxinus quadrangulata
GTTGCAGTTTAGGTCCTTAACATTTTCAGAACGTTGTGCACAAAGATATGACCTTATATAGGTCAACTCGACAAGACAGAATAGTACATGGGAAGTATAACCGTGAATTAAATGACTAAAATGCTGAACATTCATTTTCACTATCAAGTCTCATACAAAAGAATATGGACTTTACAAAATGGGTCTAACATGTCAACGCATCACAATGAAAAGTTCCATACAGAAGTGTTGGACAGTACAAAATCAATCTAATCTATCAACAGACATAAGTGAAACTAGGTTCTTTTTTCCTTCTCCTTCTTCTTTGCATGTGTATCTGCCTGGCTGGATGCACATGTTTTTCTCTTGCCTTGTGATTACGCAGGCTGTGATTGCGAACCAGCATCTGCTATTGAACCTGGCTGGGAGCTGGCATCTGCAGGCTGGACAGTTGTGCATGTTCTCTTGTTATGGTATGTTCCCCTACATCTCCTACATGTCATTTTCATACCCGTTTTGGCAATTTTAGCTCCCGCAGGTGGCTCAACCTGGGACCGTTTCCTCATCTTCTTTGGTCTGCCTGCTTGTTTCCTTTTTTTTGGTGGATCAAGAGGATGTCTACCAAGCTCTAACCATAAATCAAGACTTGACATTTGTTGGATGACTGGGTTGTAGGTTATAAGATAGGCTTCTTTGGTGTAACATGCATCAACGTATTCGTATATGCCAATGTTCCTTGAAAGCATATGAGAGATTGCATGTGCACATGGGATTCCGGATAGTTNTTCTGCATACCAGCATAATCTGCCACATTGGATAGCTGATAAACCTTCTTCCTAGGTTCAGGATCGTCCATTTGGATCGTGTACACATTGGCGGGTCACGCCAGTTGAAGAAATTACATCCACCCTCATCCGACGCTGTGGACAGCTGATAAACCTTCTTCCTAGGTTCAGGTTCATCCATGAAGTCTTCATCTCCAAGGGGAACCTACATCTACAGACGATCATCTCCATCTTCTCTCTGAAAAGTTACTAGCAGTTGCTGGAGAGAGAGAGAGAGAGAGAGAATAATGTAGTATGAAATGGAGGGAAATGTACAGTAAGTCGTTATGTATTTGATGATTTTTACTGAATGGACGAAAATGCCCTTCATTAAAATGGTCAAAATATCTCCTTTCTAGGTTGACTAACGGCGATTTGGATAGAATCCGTCCAGATGAACCTCTGCTGCATATTTATTAAAGGTTTGAGACCTCCGCTGGCACAAATCAAAGGTTAGGGTAAAATGCGCAAAAAATTGAAAGGTTTGGGACCTTTGCTGCAATTATCATTTTATATTATAGGGTTAATTTCACAAACAGTTACTGAACTTACCTAAAAATTACAAAACGATCACTGAAGTTTCACGCGCTTTTACAAACAGTCACTGAAGTTTCATGTGCTTTCATAAACGGTCACTGAACTTACTATTAGGACTGTTATGATGTTAATTCAAACTTAAATGATCAAAACACGTGGATATAGAAGTTTGAGGACCTCAAGTACAAATTTAGCCGAAATTCTGCTCAAATGGCCGAAATTCGAACCCAAAATTTGACAAACGAGGGCTGTAATTTCTACAATTGATTGAGTACCCAATGTTTTTTGAGCCTGAATTGCAATTCCCCCATATTGATTTATATCTTGAATCACATTTGAGCCTCCAATTGATGGATGAAATTCAGATTCATGCGGGTGGACCGTTCTTGAAGCCAAATCCAAAATTGTTTATTTTGACTGATGAAATACAGCAATTGAATCCTTACCCAAGGCCGTTTTATCATGAATTTCATTCTGGTTGGTCCAATTTGTTGATTGGAGCTGTGGAGAAGCATCAATTGAAAGGGGATCGAGTGGTTCGCAATGCGTTTGAGCTGCCCTACTGTTAATCGTCGATTCCAGACCAAATTGGGGAAGACTCATGCGCTCAATGGATGCGCCGGAGGAATAGTTGCTTGAGGTGGTGGTCCGCGATCATGGGTCCCACCATCGAAGATGAAGAATGAGCAGTGGCAGGCAACTCTAACAAAACTTTCTGATTTTGATGGAGTTGATTATTGTTGATTGGAGGCTACGGATAGGGTCGCCTAGAAGAGGAGAATCGACCAATTGTAAAAGAAGACGTGTAAGAAACAAGAAAGGAAAGCGTACTGAAAAGAGTTTAGAAATGAAAGAATGAGTGACTAATATTGTAAACTCCGTCACATTAAAAATTTCATTTTCATTATTCTACTCATTTTCATTCATACATTTTTCAGTAAAATAATATTTTTCATCACATCAATAACTTTTATTTTTCACACTTTGACTAGTGAAATGAATGTTGTCAAATATATTGTCTTCGAGTTCACATCTCATATTTTGGAGTAATTTTAGTTTAGTTTGTTTAAAGCTAACTAGTTTAAATTTGTTAAGCTTGAAAACCTTTTTTTTAACATAGTTAAGTTAATAAAAACAAATTGAATAGCCAATCGTGTTACACGGCAAATATATGTACATTTGTTATCATATAGAAAGAGAAATGATCTTCTAAGTATTGTTCTCAACTTCTGTTAAGTATAATTTGATGATAAAATTTTTGACATTTAAATTAAATTTATTTCAGTCCATTCAAACATAACATATTATGAAAGTCACTTCACTTATGATAACTAAATAATAAGATGAAACTGTTCCATTTTTCGTAAAGACACTTCTTGAATCAAGAGATTTCCATTTTATTCATTTCTTTTTCCTTTTTTTTTTTCGAAAAGGGAAAAACTTTAATAACTAGACAACTCCAGAGAAAATGGTGAAAAATTAGTAGCCAAAAACATCACAAGTGGAATCTCTTGTGTCTTGCAAGCTAAATACTCTAGGTTTGGCAAAAGAATGGGTGAAAAGAATGTTTTTTTGATGCACAACACATAATCATACGAGTGTTTTAATTTATTTAAGGTGAGTTTGAATCACATTATTTTGGAAGAATTTATTTTGAAATAGTAGATTGATAGAGAATTTGTAGTTGAAAAAGGAGAAAAAATTATTGATGTGATGAAAAATATTATTTTATTGAAAAATGTGTTGTTAAAAATGAGTAGAAAAATGAAAATGAAAATTTTAATGTATACCAAACATGAGCTTAAGGTACAAGTTTTCGGATTATCAATCACTTGTCTCTACTTATCCTTGGCAACTTCGACTACATTTAAAGTAGTGATGTAAAACAACAATTTTTGTTGTCACTTGCCGAATTTTTTTCAAGAAAGGAATAGAAACAATTGGAAAGTATGTATCCCTATGTAATTCTAAATAAATGGATTCACTCAAAAACTGGACAGGTTGCTTGCTCGAGTGAGTATTGCAATTAAGGAAGAAAATAGCAAATTAATCACCAGCTACGGCCAACGGAAACTGAATGGAGACTGTTCTCTCTTTTCTATTTAGCAATTGGTGATCAACTCTATTCTATTCCAGACAATGATACCAAAATTTTGGAAAAATATCGAATATTTACTAGATGCCAGGAGAGTAGAATAGATAAGATTTGAACTTATTTTTCTTCCTCAACAGTCCCAGGATATGTAATCCCAGTTACCGAACCCCAAAACCATCAATGACCACCGGAGATCGATAGTTAATTATGTCAAACAAATAGGATCGCTGTCAACCTTGATTACTCTGGTATTATAAGACCCACAAAAGCCACACTTGTGATACAGCCAATGAAATGGTGCACTTCCCTTCTTGTCACAATCATTGCATAA
This sequence comes from Fraxinus quadrangulata, assembly GCA_903798255.1. Taxonomy (NCBI): domain Eukaryota; kingdom Viridiplantae; phylum Streptophyta; class Magnoliopsida; order Lamiales; family Oleaceae; genus Fraxinus; species Fraxinus quadrangulata. The sequence goes on from CAIGRB010024355.1 coordinate 3,767, forward strand.
TATGTCCTGGACATACCAAATTAAGTTCCTCAACCACTGGTTTAACAAGCAAATGAGCAGGAAGACACGTTGATAATGTGAATTGATGCTTACTTGACAGCGGTTCCTATATTCTTCCGGAAGCACCTCAGAAGCCATTAAAGCGTCAAGCATGCCAAAGTAGACCTGGATAGGAGAAGCAGAATACGATCTTCAAGTTAACTTGTATACATTAGCAGTATAGAAAAATAGCAGACACCAGAACATTCCTGTGGCACTTTTGTATTGACTCCAACCCCTCACCCACAACCCGCAGAAAAATGAAAAATGAAAAAGAAAGTTGTTCATCATCCAATTGATCCTAGATGACTAACTGCATAACCTCAAAGGAAGAACAAATACTAAGGCATGAAAATACTTTTTGATTAGTTTGTTCCCACTTCAATTTCATCAACAACCAGCCTCCCTAAGTTACAAAGATAATTTAAAGAAATAAAGAGGATCTACTTACTGACATATCTCCCATAGATTTGCTACATATAGGACAAATGTAGTGCGTGCAAGCATACGCCTGTGCAAAATGGAAAATAAAGGTAAATGCCAGCATTGTGCTATATAGTTCACAAACACAACCCAACAAGTTAAAGCAGAATGGAACATAACAGACCAGACCTGGAAGCAAGCAGAATGCATATAATGGCCACAACGAAGCGCCCTTACAGATGTACTTGATGTGAACAAAAAATCACAGCATATGGGGCAGTTAGTTTCAAGGCCCTTCTCCCTGCACTTGTGATCCACCAGTTTCATTCCCAAGCAATAATTGCATGTCATGCAATGGAAAAAATCTATACCGAGTCCCTTTCCAACACGGCACAGATTGCAAAATGGGCAATGATAAACTTCCCTGAAGATTAAAATTTGAAGGATAATATAAAAAAAGTCAGATCACGAGTTCCACTAGTGCTATCCACTCACATTGTGATCTACTAAAATTACATGAAATGCACATCTGGTTGTATGTGTGTATCTAAGTACCATATGTCTCTAGAAGATATGCATTGAACCAACCGCTGGTTTAGAACAGAGTTATGAACATAAAATTTAAGGGAATCGTTAGAGCAACAGCACAAACCTCCTGAGAAAGGTTGGCCAGGAATGAGAAGGAAGATTTACACAAGCTTCCCTAATTACAAACTTAATTAACAATTATATACCATTACTGGCATTAAGAATGACACAGGAAAATATTCAACATGTTGCATTAATCTAGACAATGAGTTTACTCCAAAAAATCCTTAAAATCTGAACAAAGGAAAGACAAACAATGTATTTCTTTTATTTGAAGTGGTGAACGCAGAAAAATGAAAGCAGATGATCTGTTCCATTTTACAATCATGAATAATGGAAAGTAAACCTCAGTCCATGCTTCATTCGAGGCCCTTAATCATCTAAAGATTTTTCAGTTTCAAATATTGAGATAATTTAAAAGAAAGAAACCTATTGGAGCCACAAGACACTGCCAACAGAACAAATTCAATGAAAGCTGACCTTTCATCATCAAAAAATTTGCAGCTACTGCAATAGTATTTTGCCATCAGAAGCCCATTGCAAGATGGGGTTGTGCAAACAGGCCCAACTGGTTGAATTTTTAGGCAATTCATACACATCATCTCAGATGTTGCCTTCCTGTAAATAAACAATTGAATATCATAGAACAACTTTTTTATTTATAATTTCCATATGATAAAATCATTTCATGAAATGTCACCTGTCCATAGAATGGTCACTGACTTCATCATGGCAGAATCTACATGAAAATAACTTGCCACAGCAAGCAGCACGAAGCTTGCAGTTTCTTTTGTAATGCTCACATCCAAAGACTTGTTTCTCTGGATCACGAAATGATGGGGAACATCCAAGTAAATCTTCACCATCTTTAGTCTCGCGGGTTCTTGATTGTGAAAACTTCTGCTGAGAAGCTATCCAGCGGCTAGATAATAGATGCACCAACCACAGTAAGTAAAAAGCAGGACATTAGTGATAAATTGGGATCTAAAAGATCAAAGTTTTAAAAAAGGGGAACCTGGTCATCAGATTTTGAATAAGATAGGCTTTTCTCCTTGGATCAAGAGTTGAATCACGAGAAACCTTTCTTATCTCCGACTCAAGCTCATTTTGGTTCATCCGGAAAATATCTTTCCACCCAGGCTTAAAAGTATAATCATTTTGGTCCAATGATTCATGTAACTCGTATTCTGAACATGGAAAAAATTTAAGTTCAAGAAGAAACACCAAGCAAATTCTTTAATATGTGCATCTTACTGAAAGTCCAAAACACAGAATTAATAGTGGAAAGTTGATATATTAAGCATTACAAGTACCTTTAGAGATACTATATTCCGGTGTGGATGTCTGCAAAGATGCAGCTGGAGTCCCTTCCCACCATTCATTAAGCCACTCACTGAACATTGTGTTTTTGGTTGCTTGTTTCCACGTGTCCATCATTTTATTTTGCTCTTCCTGGGTAAGAGCTGAAGTAACCCATGGTAGCATTGACTGAAGCACTTCAGCTCCTGTTGTACCAATTATGCGGCCAACAAGTTTGTCTTGCTCATCCACAGAAAAATGTCTGTCAAACAATGGCCAAAGTTCAACTTCTTCCCGCATGACATGATGATCTAAAGTTACTTTAATGGATTTGCACATGCCCTGTATCTTTGTAGCTAGCTCGTTATATTTTCTCAAACTACCAATGCGGTCAGAAGAACTGGAGAGGCTTGCACTTGAATCTCCAGTCAAACTTCTGCTGTTCAAATTTTCATAAAGTCGAGAAAGCTTAGCTAGGGCAGATGAGATATCCTCAAATAACTCCTGTTCCTGCTTGTGGTCTAATGTGTAAGAGTGACTAACATTATGAAGGGTTTCTTTTGCTTCCAAGGCAGGGAATACAATATCATCCTCGGCATTACTGTGAGCTCTATATAAGCCCCATAGAAGACGAAATCTACCACTAAACTGTCTAAGGAAAGTCTCATCGCAATCGCTAAGTTTACCAGACTCAGCATCCAGGAATTCTAAATCTTTTCTAATGGCTTTGTGAAATTTGAAAATGTTGTCAATGGGTCGAGTTGTGTGCCCACTGGTACTGGAGTTGATCTCTGTTTCCCAGTTGAAAAGACTGGAGATGAGGGAAGGAGCACTAGGACCAAAAGATAAAGAGCGCAGTGATTTCGCTGTGGCAAGGGAACTCATTCCAAGACAATTGCTACTCACTCCTAAACCAGGAACACAACAAGACTGGTTAGTGAGAGATGCTTTCTGGAACTCTATCACCGAAGAATTGCAAGAACTACTTTCTCCTAGACGAGCTGAGTTTGCAGGCTCAACTGTCTCTTCAAAATAATTTGACGGTCCGCAGGTTAAATTTTCGATAGAGGTGCTCGAACAGGCACAAGATTGACAAGATCTCTTGAAAATCTCACGGGGTTCTGTCATCACTCTTGCAGCACAACACCCAATTGCACTAGAAGACAAACAGGTGCCACTTGGACAACCTTTGCATGCCCAACCAGAGAACAGAGTTACCAATGCACCATCTGATGCCGGAGCTGCATTAGATAACAGAATTAGAAACAGAGCATGCACATCAACCCTTTGGCCAATGACCATGTTAATAGTAATTGAGAATAAAGTGACAAAATTTAGAAAATGGGATGCAGAAAGAGAGAACCTGCCATATGCATGTTGTAAAGAAAAGTCCTAGCTTCCACTTCGCTCAGTGATCCGATCAACCATGGTAAGACACATTCAATCAATCTCAGTGGCATAACACACAAGCTTTGATACAGAAGTTCTCGCTGCCGTTCAGGGCTGAAATGCTTCCGTGCAAGGGGAAGAACCTAGAATTTAGGGTAATCAGTAGTTATCTAAATACAGTGTGAAATTTAATTGTTAGTTTCAGCTTTTAAATGCAGCATCTGAAAAAATGAATGTTTTGAAGACACAAGTGCTAAATGGTGTAGGAACAGAATAGCCCCCAATTACTGGATCTTTGTGCTTGCATTCACATCTTTACAGTGAAAATAACTTCATTAGGAAGCTGAACCTATCAGAAATAAAGCATCACCAAAATCTCTTACCTGGATTTCCTCATTGCGAAAATGCTTTTTTATGGTCTCCATTATATGATCAGCTTGTGAGCATAATCTGGAATAAAATTTAGCGGATGAGTTGCCACCAGCACTTTCAATGCTTTCTATGAAGCATCTGAACTTGTCAAATTCACTCTCTTCTTCTGCATGCTCTTGGACAAACGACATTTCTGCATCAACTGCTGGGAATATAACTTTGTCCTCAGCAATGCTGCAGCAGAAGTAATATAAGTTAAGCTCATTTAAGAACAAATGCAACAGAAGCAGGGCACTTCATTGTGAAACATTAATTTGGAGTGTAAAACTGACGGTAAAGTATATCACAAGGAAAGCACTGACAACAATGATGTTAAGAACATTATTTTCAGTTTCTCTAATTCACTAAAGCAGTTAATAAGAAGAATAGATTTGATTCCATTTTTGAACTTTTGAGGCACATCTAAACCAGATAACTTGTCCTCATAAGCAGGCTTCAAAAACTTTGCTTATAAAAGATGCCAGGTACAAGCTACAAAAGGAACAACGTCATAGTCCAAATCTTAGAACAGCTACTTTTATTCAGAGGAGATCATAATTAAGAAGTGTCACGGCACAAGTACGAAAATTACCTATGGAAGATGCAGACTTCGGCAATGAATTGAAGCCTCTTATTAAAGGCAGATAGATCGGAAAAATCTCCAGTTAACTTTATGCTTCTAGCTGCTTCAGCGATGTCACTCAGTTCCTTTTCAATAGCCTTATGCCAATGCAATATATCATCTACTGGATGATCTGCAGCATACATCATAACATTACAATCTGACAGCCGATCTCTTTCAGCAGTCCTTGAAGATTCACAAGCACAGTGCCCATTCTCATTTGGAAGAATGAAGCCCCTAGCCAAAGAATCTGGAGCACTACCATTTCTGGTATCATCTTCTAAACGTTTACGTTTGCTGTTTATCTTTACCCCATCCATCCAGGTAAATATTATCTTCATTACAGAGAATATAAGTCAGAATAATGTCATAAGACAGACCTTCATTTTTGTGTTTTTGGCACTTGAGGTATCTAACCTGTTGAAGCAGCTTTTCTTCAGGGATTATTTTGTGTAAGCATTTACGCATATCCAGCCGCTCATCAGATGAAATTGACAATGAAAGCCATGGAAGGAATTCTGCCATCATATTCACAGGAATGCTGCACAAAAATTGCCACACCAATGATGCCTGCTCCTCAAATGAGAACTTTTCAATAAGCAATGGGATAACCTGCCACAAAAGCAGCTGCTTGTCTCAGATAAAACACGAGCACTTTGTAGAGAATATATATGGAAATTAAAGACCTGGGTTTGAAGTAGTACAAAAATATTTAATCCCACCAGCTGCCTTTTAGAAAATTACGAAGCATGAAGTTTTGCAGCCTTGTTTTCAAAGTATTTCCGCTTACTTGCAAAACTAACATGCTAAAAATATATCAGACAGCATATATATACACACACACACACACACACACACACATAAAATTACACCCTTTTCTGAGCAACAGTGATACCTAGAATTTCCAAATGAAAAAATATATATTTGTGTGCAAAATTATACACACAGCAGTAATAGGGAGATGTCGTTTTATGAACACATTCTACAGGATATGTATTCAACTTCTCACTGTTCTCCTTTTGGGTTTTCCTAGTAAATAAGAACTCAAACATCATGTAGAGACAAAACAAAACGAAGGCTAAGGATCAGCAACAACGAACCAAGGAGATAAAAACTGAGAAGCTTGGTTGCCCAAAGTTTGCAGCAACTATTAGAAATTTATAAAGGACAATGTCTAACCCTGAGCAAATCAGCAGGAAATGTGATATTCCAAAGCTAATGAAGGTAAAATCACAGAGTAAAATGGACCATCAGTTTCAAGTGGCAACGGTACTTTGTCCATACAAGTTGCACCCAGCTGATTACACTCCAATGACATTTTGACCCATCACATTAAAATCACTTGCCAAAATATTTTTGCATTAAAATGGCCCAGCCAAGGAAAATGATCTGTGTATAAATGTATGAATATCTTGGTTCATGATCACGTAATTTCAACGAATCTGTAAAATATAAACCACCAATGTGAATTCTAGCTCAAGACTCCATCTGTTTTTTTTTTTTATGATCGGCAACCTTCAATAATTAGAGGTATTTATGCTAATTTTAGTGAAAAAATTAGATTAACAACTCCTAATAGAAATGTCAATAAGACCTGCTACTTCTATCCTAGTATAGCTCTAGTTATGAGAGTATGTAGGCTATTAATCCTAATGAAGTATGGCTAAGGCAGCATATAAGAAAATCGGGATGTTTTGTTGTTACCCACTGGAATTTAATTTAGTACACAGTTTTTTAGATGGCCATACCGTAGGTTGCCAAGTGTCATGATTAAAAAAAAAGAAGATAAAAACTAAACCTGCTCCTCTTCCTTGGCCATGTGCTGACTGATTGATGTTCGAAGGGCTCCCGTACAGGAGGCCAGCTCTCTCCTGTAGCTCCCTTCATTTTGCGTATCAGAGTCTAACCATGTGAATAGCTGATCAAAAAGCACACTTTCTCCCTCGTGCTCAAGGGAGTAAGTTCGTGCCACATTCTTTACACGGATATCAAGTGCAGGAAAGATAACCTGC
>CAIGRB010024356.1:0-11477 GCA_903798255.1 Fraxinus quadrangulata
AAAGCCTTCCAATGCACACCTCCTTCTGAAAATGGGTAGTCAAAATTTTCCACAACAAACAGATTCTTAATGCTTTTTGAAATCCAAATTATTTCCACGAGTCTCTGTATACTGTTAATAGGCGTTCCTTTCTTAATGCAGGTGCAATGTACCGACTTTGTTATTTTTAAGGTAATGTTAGTGTGTTAAGTTTTAAGGATCGACGGGAAATATTTTAAGTTGAATGAGATCAACAAAAATAAACTTATGAAGGAAACATTTTCTTTGACACCATTAATTGAAACAATATAGAAGCACCTACTATCTCGGAATTCTTGGTGATTATTAACCTGTTACATTAAAAAATGAAACTATCTTAAAAGAAAAAACTAAATATTTAAGCAACTGAGTCGTAATTTTATAGCCAAGCCTCAAATTTAAATTATCAAAGTGGGTATCCAACATGTATGAAAAAATCTTTATTGACAATTTTTTTTGACTTATCATATGCGAAATGAACAAAGATAGAGAATTGTATAGCACATATGTTGAACTAATTTCTTGAAAAATTGATCAAGATATTGGTGCATTGTGAAAGTCGAAAAATATAGCGCTCATATTTGTTGAGTTAAGCATTTGAACCACCAAATAAAATTTAAAAGCATGGAATAAAATAATCGTGATATAATCTAAATGGAAAGTTAAATTGAAGCCTCACCTAGACTCCTCATTTGTCTTGTACATTTTGTGACTGTAAGTGGTAGAAATTAGAAAAGGTACATAAATTACAACATTGATTTCACAAGTACAATTATTGATGTCAAAAAAATAATCAATTTTAACATACATATCTACAACATACTGCTGGAAAAGTCTACCCGCGTGAAGTAATATAGACTTACTTGAAGGCCTAATTTGTAACTCATATGCATAATATTCTCGGCAAGAGACTTGAGATCGAGATCGTTTCGTCTTTCCATTTAGCACTACTTATGAAATGATAAACAAATTTGAATATTAAATTAGAAGATACAGTTTGCAAAAGATAATAAAGCATATATTTCCAAACCTTCAGCCTCTTTTTCGATTATTTTAGTTGCAGAATTAATTGAGCTAGGAAGACTAACACATCCAGGCAAACTCTGAGGTTGCCAGTTTTTTATTTAAATTCTTTCGATACCTTCATGCCAACCAGATTTCTCAAATGAGAAAAGTAAAGGGCATTGCAAAGGATCATAACAAACATAGTAATAATGAACGCTATGTGAATCACAAGAATGACCATATATAGTAATGTCACAAATGCAAACATCTACATTTTCATCATCCGCAACCCATACAGCAGCTACTTGAGACGATGTAGGAGTATTAAAGACTTTTTGATCAAGTCCTGAGTGGCATCTTATGTGGAGGATACAATGATCGTACAAATTATTCATATCACTTAAAGACCTAAAGAATCTATTGTAAGGATTTACTTTCAGGATTTCAATTAAGATTAGTAGAGTAGCTTCAACAAAATTGTTTGAATTTTTCATAGGATTTTTAAGTTCATTATCCGTATCGTAAAAATATAATTGCATATAACAAGACGTACTATTTGTTGGCATAAGTTGATTTACATAATAATATACTTGACCTTGAATTCTAAATGTACAAATACATTTATATGCTTTAAAAAGTTCTTTGTCATACTTTACACCAAAAGAAGTAAATGCAAAATGGTTATTATACCCTCTCAAAATTTTCTTAAATTCCATACAACTGGGTTCTTTAGAAGTAAACAAAGTATATAATTTAGTTGATGAATCGGGCATACAAAGTTTAACTTTTCCATCCTAACAACAAAAACTTTTTCTTTCTCTATGAAATTTTTGTGCATCGCAATTATTACAATAGGTACATGTTGGTAATACATATGTAGTAGTTGGTATGTTCACAAGTTTTACACGTTCAAAAACATTAGTTGTTTCTTGATTTGAAGTAGAAGTCTCATGATGTAATATTGCTTCATTCATGTGGGCAGAACTGAAATTAGTACTTCAAGATAATATTGCGCCAGCTACCCTTTTGCGAGAATCAACACGTCCCATTTATTCGATTTCTCCAATCCCTTTGTCTTTGATTTCGTTGTTGGCGAATGAATGCATTGTATGCCTCACTTGTGTATGAAGAGTAGTCTCATGTTTAACAACGGTAGATTCTCCATCAGTAGAGATTGTTGAAGAATCCATCAAAGGACTAAATGAGTTCATACTTAGAAGAAGAAGTCACCAACATGAACTAAAAATACCGGGAGAAAAGAATCATAAGATTTAACCAAGAGAAAATATTATACAATACATAAATGACGTGCGTTATAATAAATCAAATTACATACATAGAAATAGTACTAAATTAAACAAAATAGAAAGTTAATTTTGATTTAGAATTATTTATAAGTAAATGAAATGAACTTCTAAACGGGAAAGAATTAATAGATTCTATGACTTCCACTTTTAAATGCGTATGTTTTCACGTATTTTAGGTTCTACTTTATGTGGATTCAACACCCACGTGTCACAAACATTTAAAACAGATTGTGCGAAGACCTATCTCGCTTTAATTGGCATAGGTTGACACCTAAATTAGCTATGTGTGTATGGAAAATGCGGCTTTCTTTGCCTTGACATAACTACACTTTACAGGTCAAGTGATCAAGTGTTAGATGGCGTTTTCGGCAAGTAATTTTTAACCAACAGTTATTATCTAAAGGACGGAAGATTACCCTATATTCAATCAGTTTTGTCTAGCAGTTTTATGCATCATGGGCAAAGTTTGTTTTGACAGGAAATTACTATAGATATTACTCTAAAAACAATCTTCCTTTGGGGAGGAGTGTAAGATATTACTCTAAAAATAATCTTGTTTGGGGAGGAATGTGAGGGGATGTAGTTGGACGAATGGAGGATTCCAAAAGAAACATGGAAACTATTTCAGCTAACGGGAGTCTACAAGTACAAAATGAGATTGAGCATCCAAAATTGTTTCATTCTTGTTCTTTTGTTTATTAAAAGTTAGCTACTTCGCATATTTTCTTTTCTATTGTTAAAACAATATATTCCCTTTCAGATTAGTTGGCTTCTATTTGCTGGAAAGAATTTCTTGCAACTACACTAATTTCCATGAAGAGGATGGCCCTTAACTGACAAGGGATGATCTTCCTGAAGTAATCCCTATTAATACTCTCCATCTTCTTGGCATTGTACATGACATCCAGTGTTCTTCCTTTGCAACGGTAGTATCTCTGATAGATGCTAGAAATTCAGGTAAAGTAGCTAATATAAATTCAGCTGTAGAGCTTGAGAAGACAGAGATTTCCATCCAAAAGTCAGAATATCATAGTTTGCTTCATATTAAATTCGAAAATAAAGTTATGAAGATTGCAGAATAGGAAATTTCTAATTCAACAGAATCGTTGGTCCGAAATCCAATTGCATATGAGTACTACCTCGCAGACAGTCCTAAAAAATATGTGACAGACTATGTATTATTCATGCATTGTCTTGTCCACTCCCTTGAAAATACAAAATTGTTGCAACTTTGTGGAATCGTTAACAACCTTTTGGGGAGCGATGAAATGGTTTATCATGTATTCAACCAGCTAGGCAAGAATATCATAGTTTTTGAAAAGTTTTCGTATTCTAATATTTTCAACTCTGTGAACCATCATTGTCGCAGCAAATGGAATATAAGGATGACAACATTAAGACGAAATTATATCAACGGTCCACGGGCACTCATTTCAGTCTTTGCTGCCACTTTCTTGCTTGTGCTCATCATACCGGCTATGTTTGCTATTCTCTCATATCGTAAGTTATTCCCTAAGTCTCGTATGTTTTTAATGAATTATTTGCATATTTTAGCCTTTGTTTGGAAAATGTATAAATGGTTTACAAACTGGAATATTAACGGGTCCTACAAAATGTGTGGATGATAATGAGTATAGTTATGAATGTGTTATTATAATTAATGTTTGACTTTGATCGAATATATAAATCAATTTATAAATTGTATCCAAAATGGAGGCTTGGTGTAGAAAGACCCGTCAAGTAAGCTATTATGAATTGACCTTGGATTGTTTTGTTAAAAAGGAAGCTTCTACGTTTCTTTGAAATGCATTGCTGATACATTTGTTGTGTGATAGTCACGTGAACTACTAAGAGAAATTTATATTTGATTATCCAGTTGTTTAAATGAGTACATGTTATTGTAGGTAATGATCTCGAGAGGGAGAACTAATTCTAAGTGTTTGAAGGTGGCAACAATAAATGGTAACTCAAATTACCATTAACTTCCAAGGACAATACAGAGTCTATCTTGGTGGAAGAAGCAATATTAAACAAGATTTCCATTTAATTGTCCTAAGTAGATCTTGAATGTTTGTCTTATTCTTTATGTGCCCTTAGTTTAGTTTATGCTTTCTAAGAAAGGGTCATACGTGACAATGTGCACTAAGCTATTTGAGCTTTAGAGAGGGGGATCTGATTCTAAGTATTTGCAACAATGTATGGTAACTCCAATTACTATTAACTTCAAGGACGATACAGAGCCTTGAATAACCTGAATTATAATAGTGTTCGAATTTATATGATGACCTGTGCATTGAACGAATGTTAAAAAATAAAGATTCAGCCACCTCCTACTGAGTATTAGTGTAAGCAGCAGTACTATACGAGGTTTCTCTTTAGTTGTTCTAAGCGGATCTTGAATGCTTGCCTTTATTCTTTTATTGCTCTTAGTTTAATATATGCTTTCTAGGAAAGGTTCTTACGCGACAATGTTCATCGAGTTATTATGCGATTGTTCGAGTTAAATAATATATTCGCAAAAATTGAGTTTGCATTCTCGGTTGCTTTATACGATTCCAACCTATCCCAACCTACTTCATCGCAAGAAGAGAGATAAAAATTCAGAATGTTTCAAACAAATGCAACCCTTAACTAATCATATAAATATTGAAAGGGAGAAAAAAGTAAGTAAAAGTTAGAGAATACTTGGTTCCTCTGCTAAAGGTGGGTTTTGAGCACCGTAACAAAACAGAACACTCGCGTGCTTTTGATCAGTTAATTTATCAATCTTCGTATAGAGAAAAAATTTGACTTCCATATTTACTTTTGTATCTATTTATTGTTTGGTCTGTGTAGCAAATAACATGGATGATCTATTTCTTTTTAGAGAAAAATATTTTAAAAATAACCTAGTTCTCGTGTGTCAAAAATATTATATTGTTATTGTTGTTTAATTTTTTTTAAAATTACCAATCGATGACATATATGATGTCGAACATTATTTAATTCTTATTTAAGACAATTTGGACCTTTGATTTTAAATAATATAATTGTGCCTGACATGTAAATAATGTATAGCCAAAAAGGAAAATGGTGGAGGAACAACCCCTCACATGAGGGGGCCCCACCATGTGCACAGCATGGTGAAAAAATTGTGAATTTCAATTGGAGTTGGACATTTTGTTTATAATCTGTCTTGTCACCTGTCTTCTCATGGAGGGATCCAATGTTATTTTATTTTTATTTTTGAGTTTCATCGAGCAAGACCAACTTTCTTTCTTAATTTTACGAAGGTGTTTCTAAAAGACTTCTAAATGTAAATTAATAATTAATTTTAATTACACATTCATGAGACCTATAACTTTCAACCACATATTTCATCAACTTTTATTAAAATCTATTAAAAAAATTTATTTTTACTTAAATTAAATCGAGGCTTAGTCCATGCTTGGCTCCCACTTTTTCAAAATTCATTTTCAACCACACATTTTTTCATAAAATAATTTTACACGTAAATCAAATTTTTTTTTTTTAAATCATACATTATTCAAAAACTTTTCTACTTTACATGTTTACATGACAAAATCCACAAAACCCAATCACACTTTTATGTTAAAACTTATGCTGATGCGCCATACTAACAAATTTAGTAAGCATCGAATCTTACCCATGAGAACATTGATCTATGATTTGATTTACCTCCCATTGGCTGCTCCACAATCCATGCAATCTTCATCGATCCAAGACCCCTTCTCAATTTGAATATTTTCATAGAGTATAAGTGAGCATAAAACCTCGTAAAATTTCTTACTTGGAAACTTCATAGACATTTAAACTTAGTTGGATTACCAGTAAAATTCTTGATTCCGAAGAATCCCTTGGAATTGTAGAAACCAATTATGACGATAAAAACTTTAAACTTCACCGTACTTGCTTTGAATAACCAAACTTGTAGTAACCAGAATTTTGTTTTTCTTGTCGCAAGTAAGTTAAAACTAACACAATTTGAGAGGGATGGAAAATAAAATTAAAATCTGAGGAGAGATGGGGGTAAAAAAAATGTAACATCCTCTTCTTGTAACCTTCATTTTTAATGAAAACCTAAATGGGAGAGCTATGGTAATCAAAAACTTTGTTAAATTATGGCTTAAAGTGAAATTTTGAAGAGTTTTAACTCCAAAAAATTCTTCTAATTTTTGTGGAGACTCGAACTTAAATTGTAATCTTTGAGAACCGTGTAGATAACCATAATGTTAGAACCCAATTTTTTTAATTATTACATAGGATTAAAATTCATTAAACTTAAAACGACTTAGATTTTTGGAGTACTTACAAAAATACCCTTAAAATTGGGGATGTTTTGAAAAATCATATGAAAAGTTTTTAGGAAGTAAAAAATACTGTGTAAAATAAAAAAGTGACACAATGTCACTTTTTTAATAAAAACTGTCACTTTTTTACTTTTTTTTAAAAAAAAAGTGACACAAACTAAAAAAAGATGACAAACACTAGTAATACAAACTCAAAAAAAGTGACGCAAACTCAAAAAAAGTGACATACCAAAAGAGCACCATTCATTTGTACATCACCAGTAATCAAGTATGTGATCGATAAAAAAGTGACAAACATTAAAACAATTAACAAAAAATAAAAAATGAAAAAATTTAAAAAAAGTGACGAAAATTTTAAAAAATGACATAAATTTTAAAAAAAGTGCCAAATTAAAAAAGTTATAGATTCAAAAAAAAAAAAGTGAACACCATTTACAACCATGTTGTGGCGTATGTCATCGATCTTATAATATCCTATAAATTGGAAGTGACAAAAAATTCAAAAAAGTGATAAAAAACTAAAAATAGAAACAAAAAATATTAACACAAGGGACCAATCCAAATATGAAAATGCATATACTGGAACTTCAACAGGATCTAGAAACTCAATACATTGCAAAGATTCAGACAACACTTCCATTGAGACCAAGACATATTCATTAGAAGAAACAAATAAAAATGTTTTGAGAGCAATTCTATTCTTTTTCTTTTTCTTCTTTGTAAACGATAATGTTTTCAAAAATAAAACTGCTTTTTTTTTTTGCAGGAATCAAACGACAAACGTAGCAGTATCTACTTCAGTTGAAAAGAAGAACAAAGAGGAATCTAGTCCTCGAAACTTCGAGGGCTCTACTGAGAAAGCTAATGGCTCACAAGCTAATGACTTCAACATTGGTAGTTAAAGCAATACAAGATACAGGATACAATTTGATGAAAAGATCCCCGATTCTACTATAAGTTAATGCACAACATAAAATGTTGGCCAAAGGAAAGGTCCTCGTAAAAGGAATAGCTGAAAGTGGTTGTGTCATCGGACCACTGACTTTGACTTGGGATGCACTTGTGAAGCTGTGCATTGATGCTGAAGAAGTGGAAAAAGGCGACTCCATACTGAAAAAGGCTGCTGAGAAGAAAAGGGGCAGACCAATGTTTAGTTCGTATATGGCAGTTATGGACCAATGTGCTAAGGAACGTGACATATACAATGCTGAAAAAATGTTCATTACTTATAACTACATTGCAGAAAACCCATCAAATACCAAACCAAAAACACATTTTCATCCTAGACATAGGTTCTTCCTCACACCAACCACTAAAACCCCAGAAAAATAGCTTTTTCTCGTCTTTTTCAAACCATTTTTTCATTTAAACTTTCATTTTCTCAATCGAAAAGACCCAAAATAATATCATTTTATAGGCGTAATTAAGCTAATTTCGAAATAATTGGAGTAAAATAATATCAAGAAATTCCATTCACCCAAAACTTCGTTAAGATTCATAGAGTGATCCGTATAAACATACAAAACAAACAAAATTATTAACTCACACATCAATGGCGCACTTCTCGATTACCCGTCTATCTCAAATTCAGAAAGCATCATTACAATTACGACAGTAATAATGTAATCCCAATTAAAAAAAATCAAAAACACGAAAACAATCCATTTTTTTTCCGAGAATAATAACATGTATACACTTTTGCACATGCGGTAAACAAAATCATCAAATCGAAATAAACAAACTCAAGCAAAAAAACCCAGACGTTCCAAGAGAACTTAAAGAAATCAAATAATTTGCAATAAAGAAAAGAACTCCTAGTGCAATAGGGAAGAGAAACTTGCCATTAGAAGGGTCTTTCCTCTAGATTCATGGCATCATATTGAGAATAATTGTGTTTGGCACCAATGTTATCTAAGTTCATACCAAAAATTCGTACATTCAAAATTATCAGAATTTATTGAGAGAAAATTATTGGAAAGAAACTAAAAAAATAATGATACGAACTTGTATGTTTTTGTTTTCTTAGGAAGAAGTCGTGCGAGTGGAAAACATTTGTGAAGTTTTCTAAGCGGATCTTGAATGCTTGCCTTTATTCTTTTTTTGCTCTTAGTTTAATATATGCTTTCTAAGAAAGGTTCTTACGCGACAATGTTCATCGAGTTATTATGCGGTTGTTCGAGTTAAATAATATATTCGCAAAAATTGAGTTTGCATTCTCGGTTGCTTTATATGATTCCAACCTATCCCAACCTACTTCATCGCAAGAAGAGAGATAAAAATTCAGAATGTTTCAAACAAAGGCAACCCTTAACTAATCATATATATATTGAAAGAGAGAAAAAAGTAAGTAAAAGTTAGAGAATACTTGGTTCCTCTGCTAAATGTGGCTTTTGAGCACTGTAACAAAACGGAACACTCACGTGCTTTTGATCAGTTAATTTATCAATCTTCGTATAGAGAAAAAATTTAACTTCCATATTTACTTTTGTATCTATTTATTGTTTGGTTTGTGTAGCAAATAATATGGATGATCTATTTCTTTTTAGACAAAAATATTTTAAAAATAAACTAGTTCTCGTGTGTCAAAAATATTATATTATTATTGTTGTTTAATTTTTTATTGAAAATTACCAATCGATGACATATATGATGTCAAACATTATTTAATTCTTATTTAAGACAATATGAACCTTTGATTTTAAATAATATAATTGTGCCTGACCGAACCAACCCAAATTTAAAAAAAAAACACCCAAGCCGACCGCCTAAATTTAAAAAAAAGAAAAAAAAGAAAAAAAGAAAAACGGAAAACCGACATATAAAATGAAGAAAAAGCCCTAAATTTCACAAGTAGTCTCTCATTCTCTCCTGCTCGGCTGCTCCTGCTCAAATCGTCAAAGGCGCCGGCAGCCATCTTTGGTTTTCAGATCCCCCGCCGGTCACCGAGATCTGAACTGGGTTAGTGGGTTTTTAAGGTTTTGGGATTTTGATGTTGTGGTGGGTTTGAGCTGAAATGTTCTATAAAGAGGCAGCCATTCTTGATTCTTGCACTGCATTTTCTTTCAATACTCGTAAAATTTCTGTTTGTTTCTGTTTTTTGAGGTAATTTCTATATTTTTGCATGAAGGTGGCAAGAAAGCTGGATCTAGTTTATGGGGGAAGAACTTGCAGCTGTACTGGCAGAGGATGCCAAAAGGATTGCTTCCCTTGTACAACGATGTTCTTTCTGCAACAATCTTGGATTTAGAGCAGTGCAAAGGACTGAAAATGGTTTCCTATCTAGCTGTTGCAGCAGCATCTGCCGATCCTCCCCATTTCATTCAATTGTGTTACAAGCCTCCAGGTGGAGAAGTCAAGAGTCAAGACCAAGCTGGCCTTAGGTGGGAAGGGGTTGACAATTGACAGCTTCGTATATGTTTCTTCTAGTGAACAAATGTTGCTACTTTTGGATTATTAAGAGACAAGGGACAAAGGTTGGTCCTAGAGATACAGGCTGACATTTGACAGGTTTGTATATGTTTATTTAGTTTGTGCCTTTTACGTTTCAGTTTTAGCAACTTATTATTACATGAAAATCCTATATTTGCATCTATCATTTTATTTTCTGAACATGGTTTTACTTCATCACAGAATCATACCAATCCTATTATTTGTGATTTCAAAATTCACACCAAAAAATTTATTCTTCAAACTAATACCATTTTATGAGGATATAGAATTTTTATAATTTTAGTTTGATTTTCAGGTGATAAGAATTTTCTGAATTCTGAACTTTGGCATGCCTGTGCTGGTCCTCTTGTTTCTCTACCTGCTGTTGGGAGCCATGTGGTGACTGGTGTATTTTCCTCATGGTCACGGTGAACAGTTTTGTTTCTTGGCCTTTTATTTTGAGAAGTTACAGTTTTGAAATAGTGAAAACGCGTGATTAAAGAATAAAAAATAAATATCGATTTACATATAAAATTATTTAATATGATTGAAAATAAATTTTTGAATAACAAATTATAGTCAAAACACAAAAATCGAGTTTCGTGTGTCAAAATAGATATTACATACATCAAACAGATAGAAACATCATTTTATTGTTTAAAAAGGGTAAGTGCCATTTAAATAAGTTTAAAATGTTATAATATTGTTAAACAGTGGAGACTTGACTAATTTGCAAAATATATATCAACAATACCATTAACAATTTAGAGATTGCGTTGCCCTGCTATCGATGTCCTTAGGCTGGGAAAGAATCTTTCCTTATCTTTTTTTCTTCTATTTTGAGTTTGAAATGGTATCATTTTATTTTGAATAATAAGGACAATTTGGATAAATAATTACTATGGGCCTCACTTGATTTTAATGGAGCCCAAACAAAATAAGACTTACGAGGTTCACGAGTTGAACACGTGCAATTTGGATTAATAATTATTATGGGCCCCACTTGATTTTAATGGAGCCCAAACAAAATAAGACTCACGAGGTTTAATAATTACTATGGCATCCATTTTTCTATGGTGGGGTAGGTCAGAGAAGGAAACTTCAATTTCTTTTTCATTCATCCTCTCCTATAAAACGAGGCCTTCATCCTTTCCTATAAAACGAGGCATCATTTTCACTTAATCAGTGTCTACAATACAGAAAAACAACATAAAATATTTTTCTTTCTAACACCATAATGGTTCCCAAGAAGGTGATTGTCTATCTTTTCCTATCTTTGTTCATAGTGCACGATGTTGCCTCCATGGTGACTTCTACTGGGAGTTTGCTTAAAAATATTACCGTCTCCAACGACATGAGTAAGTTTTTGTTTCAAAATCTATACATTAATGGAAACTAGTTCAGCAGT
>CAIGRB010024364.1:7245-32956 GCA_903798255.1 Fraxinus quadrangulata
TCAGCACTCAATAAATGATTGTAATCACATGTAATCTTTAGTTGCTAATAAGGAATAAATATGATCATTTATTATTTATTATTGCATCGTTGATTTTCGTGTTTTCAAGTGATGAAATTAGATGTAGTTACCCGATTGAAATCAAATTAAAATGCAACAATCCGATTGGACGAAATTTAACGATACAATAAAGTATAATTACCGCGAATTGTATTTAAGCCTTCACATACCATTCTTTAAAATGTAAATCTCAAGCAAATAAACAAGGAAATTATACCAATGTTGTCATGTCTCCAACAAAACCAAACACTGTAAACATTCCAAATGAATGCGATGACTATTGTTTTGCTACTTTTGAGTTCAATGATATTATCTTTTGACATAAATGATTGCTGACAGTTAATGCGACCAAAATTTCTTGGCCTCAAGTTAAAAACAACATCGTTTGGGATCTTCCTCATGGTTCTTTACTTCGACCGAGTACAAATATCTAAATTTGATATTTTTAGATACCTTTTCAAACCTATTGCCAATACTAAGTAACAATAAAAAAATTGTATCCATTTTCATGATATTATGCATGGATCAAGTATATCATGGCAAATTCTTAGAAAAAAGTTGTGTCCTCCACAATGGAATATGATAATATTTAATCGAGTAACTGTTAACATAGTCTTCTATCCGAAGAAATGATTCATCCAAATTATGAGTCACCAGGAAGGAAAACAATGCAACAGAAATAGAGCAAACAATATTACGCGCTTCCCCGTAGGATTGTATTGATCATCTGGGTAGTTTTCTACAATCCCAGAAATTTAAATTAAGAACCTGTAGAAATTCAATTGAATGTAAAGTTTAGCTACTCAAAACTGTATAATACCATTTCACCCTCCAATTATAAACTATCCATGGTATCGTTCTCAAATTGCAAAAAGAATCTTTACACTCCTCAACTATGAACAAGAATATAGTCTGCAGTTCTAAAATTGAGTATTATGAAATAAGAGAACTCTTGCACAATACATCCTAGTTAATTACTTTCTCTAACAGTTTATATCCCCTTTTCCAAAGGGTGGGATATTTTACATTTTCGTTTCTAATTCTGTGCCTTCCAGTAGAGGAGTGATCTCGGCAGTTCCCGAGTATTGTTTGAGAAATTCAATAACAAGGAGAAAACTCTCAAAATGAATAAGCTTGCACATTGAACTTAAGAAAAGAATCACGCCCCAGAAATTAAAGTTAATTTACAGATATCAATTAGTATACATGTTGACAACTCACTCTGTCCTCACACGTTTTGAATGAATTAGCCTCATCCAATCAATGCATTCGTCTGTAGACCCAGAGGGATGTGCAAGCTGCCACTCGAGCAGTTTTTGTTGCTGAAAGAAAGGAAAACAAAGACGATTATCAGTCATTGGCGCACTCTGCATAGCGTTAAAAGTTTGTGGTAGACTGTAGATGAGCAGGAATAAGAACGACATACCCATTCCTTGACTACGGGTCCACCTGATTTGATCTCCAGGACATTCATGATATCCTTTCCATTAACCAATGGTTTCATTTCCCATACTTTTTCTAAACCTGCATCGTAAGAAAAGTAGACTCTGATCATTTAAAGGTTTCCATCAAAGAGCAGTAGCTGGGATCGGTTTTCAAAGGGGGTGACGGATTTTCATTCTTTTTCATACTTTTCAGTTAGTCTATATTATTATTTCTTATAGAACAATTATGTGTAGTTCATCATAGTTTTCATTGTATTTCAAAATTCTCAATTCAATCAAATCTTTATGGACACACTCAACAATATTATGAATGGATTTTGATGAAGCCAACTGATCCAAAGGATTGTGATGCTAAAAAAAAAAAAAACCCAATCATTGTAAAAAATAAAAAAAATAAATACTATACCTATGTTTCTTCGTAAACCTGTAAACATAGTTAGCTTATTTTAGATTATGCAACCAGAAAAATCAACATGCACAAATGAATATTTGTGCAGAAAATGCCAAAAGTCAGTTACTGAACGAATTAAGCTTTAAATTTAATAAAAACTGCCATATAAGTAATTATGAAGACAATCGTGTGAGCACGTTGGCAATACCTAGTTCCAAAATTGCTTTCTCAATTCCCTTAAATAATTCGCTTTTCTTGTCCATCTCAGATTCCTTGTTTGATGAATTTTTGGTGCAAGCACTTATGGTAGGGTGCAACGGCATAGAAAGCACGAGTGCAGCACGCCAAAATTCTTTAATTTCTCGCAGCAGCAATCCTATCGGTTTGAACAAAGTTAGCAAATATATGCATATTCAATGACGAAAGTTACACAGGTCAAAAATATTATCCACTAAAAACAGAAGTTCATCAATCCAGGTTTGAAGTTTATAAGCATCTCATGTATCTTGTTTTCTGCATTTCATAAAATGATGTTCATGCAGCCCCGAGAATTCTCAAATCCCTATACAATCCCATATTCCATGATTACAGATATTTGATATCACCGTAAATGAAAAGCATACCTAATTAGGACCACCAGCTTTAATTAAAAAAATATAAGAACAAGTCCTTAAGAATCAAATAAAGATTCTGTATAATGGTAAGTTGCTTCTGACTAGTTTGATGATTAAACTCTATTTAATAGAGAACTGGTTGTTATAAAGTACCGTTGGCCATTAATTCATTCTACTTGACCCCCTTATGAGATCAACCAAAACCACTTTTAGAAGATTATGGAATAGTTTCAGAGCCTCACCTATAGTTTCAGAGTTATGATTATAGCTACATTTTCTGAAGAAGAATAAATTTTGATGATAATAATCTCAACATAAACACTGTTTGTTCCGGTTGCACATATTTCAATCATTAAGAGAGATGGAAATTACACTTCCAAATTTCTATAGATAAGACAGGTCAGGTAGATCTCTACAAACAAGCACTAGACATTTACTTAAGATTCAATATAGAATGTAGACAAATGGTAGGTCTGAATTTTCTGCAGGTGAGTAGCTGCATATTGAAGAAACAACAATTGGTGCATAGAAACTGCCACAAGTTATATTTAAGCGGAGAAAGATCATTTTACCAGCCAATATTCTGAGTTTTGAAGCATCAGGAACATCAATAATTTCTCTTTTCCAGTCAACTACAAGAATTTGTATATCCTCATTAGACAGGATCAAAGGAATCAAGGATACGAATTTTTCCGCTGCAAAATGCAAACTCAGAACCTGTCCGTCAATGACAATTCTATTGGTAGTAAGAAACTTCCCCATTAGTAAAGAGAAAAAAGTTTGATCTCTCGATTCTAAAACGTAAGCTAACATGCAAAACATTAAAATATAATAATTAAAACAGAGTGACCAGTTCATACAATTTCAGCATCACTAGCCTTGAGCTTGAGAGAATTGCGAAATATGTAACTCGCAACTGGGATCTGTCAAAATATGAATTATTAATATAAATAGAGATTTAGAGAATAGAAGTAACCGAAAAATGATTCTTAAATCAACTTTCTGACATCAGTCATGTACAAGGGTAAATGACATCAAGAAACATCCAAGAGAAACATGGGAAATTATAGTTTGTAATTAGATACATAATAATTTTACCTTCTTCCCTTTCTTGTCTGTGCAAATAGTCTTCCTAAAGGGAAGGAACAAAGCAGCATAAAGGCAGAGCCTTCTCTGGTCATCCTAAAACTCACAAGAATGTGAAATGGAAAAACCTTACAAATAAACATCCTATTAAGGATACAAGTGGCAGTGAAAATTAACGAGGAAATTCTGCAATTATGTCATCATCTGTTTATTGGGGACGACATTTCTCTAGCCAACTAGCTACTATTTTAATCGGTTTAGACATACATGATGAGTACACAATAACAGACCCAAGCATAAAATAAAGGAGCATGCAAGCAGTATTAAAACATTTTACATTTGTTCAGCAAATAGGAGGGCTCTATACCTTATTTATAACCAACACTAATTACTTTCAAGTAGATTGTGCATATAAAAAGTATACTCCGTTTGAATTGGGACCAAATCTTGCTACACAATTTACCAATGCAAATTGAATTTCTCTTCCCATACAAGGGAACTGCTATATCTCAATCAATATAAATAATGCAAGGGAAAATAACTGAAGATAGAATTGGGAAAAAGATTATTCTTTTTTTTTTTTTTTCACTTCTAATGTAAACTACAAGCCCCCTATTTATAGTACAAGTAATAAGACAATAAAAGGAAAATACAAATCTAGGCAATCTCCTATAATCTCTAATATCAATCAATATATTCTTATATGGAAAGTGGAATCCCCAATAATTCTTTCTAATCATGGTTCCAATCATCTCAAGATTTCGACACTCCCCTTCAAGTTGGATCATAAATGTTGATCATATCCAACTTGAAGATGAAATCGTCGAATTTTGGTCTAGGCAGTCCTTTGGTGAAGACACCTGCAGTTTGTGCTTGTGTGGGAACATAGGTCATGCAAATAATTCCTTCCTTAACTTTTTCTTTAATAAAGTGTCTATTCACCTCTACATGCTTGGTCCTGTCATGATGAACTGGATTAAGAGAAATGTTGATCGCTACTTTATTATCACAACAAAGTTTGATTGGCAACTTTATTGTGACAAGTAATTCTTCTATAAGCTTCCTAAACCAGAGTCCTTCACATATTCCGTGTAACAGTTCTGAACTTAGCTTCAACACTACTTCGGAATACTACATTTTGCTTTTTGCTTCTCCATGTCACCAAATTTTCCCATACAAAGGTACACTAACCAATGGTAGACCTCCTATCTAGAGGTGGCAAACGAGCCGAGTGGCTTGTCGGCTCGGCCGCTCTGCTCGTTATTTTTACGAGCCACAAGCCGCTCGTCAAGCCCGAGCCGAGCAGGCTGGCTCGGTTCATGGCTCGGCTCTTTTTTGACGAGCAGCTCGTCAAAAATTTTTTTTTTAATTTTTTTTAAAGGTCTGTATAGTTATAAAAAAAAATAGTTTTTTTACGAGCTCGGCTCGGTTCGTGAACCACGAGTAACAAGCCGAGCAGAAGCTCGGCTCGTTACAAACGAGCCCGAGCTCGGCTCGTGACTAGCATGAGCCGAGCTCGTGCTTATACGAGCCGAGCGACATCCCTACTCCTATCGTTTGTCGATTCTGCCCAATATGCATTCGTGGAAATTTCAACTTTTCTCCTTTCAATCTTTCTAAGAATATCCCTTTCCAGAGGTACATTTGAGATGTCTGAGTACCTTGTAGATAGCTTCTAGGTGACTTTCCTTCGGTGAATGCATGTGTTAGCTTACAAGACTTACTGTGAATGCGATGTCAAGTTTGATACGTGATAGGTAGATAAGTTTTCCAACTAATCTTTGATATCTGTCAGGCTCTACTAGATTTCCTCCATCTTGAGCTCTTTTTCCCACATCTATGGTGTATCGCTCGGTTTACATTCTAGCATGCCAATTTCGATTAGGAGATCAAGGATATATTTTCGTTATGGTACACTGATGCCTTGTTTTGATCTCGCAACTTCCATCCGTAGGAAATATTGCATAGATCCCAGATCCTTTACATCAAATTCAGTGACAATGTTTTTTCTTAAGTCTTTCCATTTCCACTATATTGTCGTATGTTAGAGCAATATCAACATATACAATCAGAATCATTTTAGTACCATCCTCAAAGTGCTGAAGGAACATAGTGTGATCTGATTGTCCCTGACGATATCTTTGATTTTTCAATACTTTTGCAAATCTGTCAAACCATACTCTCGGCGATTGCTTGAGTTCGTATAAAGATTTTTTTACTTTCATATTCGGCCTTTTTCATTTACCTTGCAAAAACTTGGTGGTAGTGTCATGAAAAGTTCTTCTAACTCTCCATTTAGAAATGCATTTTTTATTTCCAGTTGCTGAAGCAACCAATCCAAGTTTGCTACTAGCGATAGGACTCAAATTGTATTCAACTTTGCTACTCGCGCAAATGTTTCTGTATGGTCGATGTCGTAGGTCTGTGTGTATCCTTTTCCAACCAACCGAGCTTTATATCGTTCTATTGTCCCATCAACTTTGTATTTCAGATTGAAGACCCATTTGAATCCAACAGGTTTCTTTTCTTATGGCAGGTTTGTTACTTCCCAAGTGTCTTTTTTCCAACGCTCGCATTTCCTCTAATATTGATTCTCTCCATTTGAGGATTTCCAAAGCTTCACGAATGGTTCTTGGAATGACTATGCTGTCAAGGTGAAATGTAAAAGTACGAAATCCTGCAGACATCATTATAGGACATGAATTTTGAAATAGGGTGGAGAGTACATGACCGTATTTGTTTTGTAAGAGCAATGGGTAAGTCTGTATCAGATATCTTTGATACTTTATCATTGATTCTAACTCTCTTGGTGCATCGGATGTGAGGTTTTCCATATTTTTTTATTTTGGCTTTCTTGAATAAACTAGTATCTCCTTAACATATTTTTCTACATCTCCTCGTGGATTCAAGTTTCTTTCTGTTGATGGCATTCTAGAATCAAAATTAGATGGTAGGGTAGGAATAAAAGGGGAGAGACTCACGTCAAATAATCGATCTTCATGTAAGGTCTTCCTTTGAAGAGAGGTTTTCTCAAAATACGGAGTATTTTCGAAGAATGTGACATCAACTTACAAAGATCCTTTTTGTGGTAGGGTTATATCATTTGTAGCATTTTTGTGTAGTGTACACATTTAATTGTTCTACGATCGAGTGGTGATGAGTGAACATTGACGAATGTGGTGCACCCAAACACTCTTACCTATAGATTGGAGCTGAGACGGGAAGTTGTCAAGTATTTTTGAAATTTTTGGAAGGGTGTTTCGAAGTTTAGAGCGCGACTAGGCATCCGATTGATGAGATAAATGGATGTAAGAATAGCATCCTCCAGAAAATTGAAGGCATGTTCGTGGTAAACATTAAGGCACAAGCATCCTCTAGGATTTGTCTATTTTTGCATTCGGCGATCCCATTTTATTAGGGAGTGTCGACACATGAGCTTTGATGAATTTTTTTATGTATTTGGAGGAAGTAACCCATGATTTTATTGAAGTATTCTGTACCATTGTCTGTGTTTAAGATTTAAGTTTGTGTTTGTGTTTGAAATTGCGTCTGATACATGGAATGAAAAGTGACAAACAAGGAACGAACATAGGATTTATCTTTTAGTATCAAGTGTGATCATCAATAAAAGTCCCAAACCATTTTGTGTGAGTACAATTTGGGACTCTTAAGGGTCTCCATACATCACTTTGAATCATGGTGAATAGCTTTTAAGGTTTGTATCTGAATTTTGGAAATGATACGTCGATATTTTGCAAGCTGACAGATTTCACATTAAAGATTAACTAGCATATTATTCGAGAAAATAAAAGGAAAAATACGCTTTAAGTATTGAAAATTGGGATGACCCATTATAAAATGTCGTAACATAATTTCATTATTTCTAGTGACGGATGCAGAATCACAAACTTTACTCTCACACTGTTTACTCATATCGGCCTCTTCAAACTAGTAGTCCTTCACTTTCCTTAACACTGTTAATCGTCTTCTCCGATGATATGTCTTGAAAAGCACTGTAAGATAAAAGAAATTTAGCAGAGCAGTTGGAAGTTTTCGTTAATTGGCTTATAGATGGTACATTGCATGATAAATTCGGAACGCGAAGGACAGACTAAAGTTATAGAATCGAAAATTTGAAATATCCCCTTTTCCTACAACAGTAGATAGGGAACCATTCACAATTTTAACTTTAAGATTACCAGCACAGATTGAATATGAAGAAAATAGGTGATAGGAATCCGTCATGTGGTCAAATGCTCCAAAGTCAATTATCCATAGTGTTCTAGATAGGGTTGTAGACTTTAAGGCTCTCAAAAAATTACCTCTGTGAGCTAATGAACTGGAAATCTGGAATGATTATTCGTAAGGTTTTGACTCGATGATTTAAGGCTGGAAAATATTTTGTGGAGTTGCTTCATCTGCTCGACGTTAAAGGCACTATTGGACTCCTTAGATTTTTCTGTTTGATAATCAACACAAACTTGGTATCCTCAATTTCTATTATTTTTCCTCGATTTCCAATTGGCTGGCTTTCCGTGAATGTCCCAACATGTATCTT
Source organism: Fraxinus quadrangulata (assembly GCA_903798255.1). Classification (NCBI taxonomy): domain Eukaryota; kingdom Viridiplantae; phylum Streptophyta; class Magnoliopsida; order Lamiales; family Oleaceae; genus Fraxinus; species Fraxinus quadrangulata. The sequence goes on from CAIGRB010024364.1 coordinate 15,400, forward strand.
CCTTGTGTCCTGGCTTGCAACAGTGTTCATACCAGAGTCAACTTTTTTGTTGTTTTGAACTTAACCTAATTGCTGACCCTTTAGAGTATAAGCCCAATGTTCCAGAATAATTAGGCCCAATATTAGAACCTGACCCAATAGAGGTTGATTCATTTTGAATATTTAGAGGCCCATTCTTAGAATTGGATGGCCCGTTATTGTGAGGCCCAACTCCTTTCAACACCAAGCCTGAAGCTTCAACATTGGACCCAGACCTATTCATCATCAATCTCCAGCGACTCTTCACGCCTTACCTCTGCGAAAACCTCCCATGACGACGGTAGTGGTTTCCAACCGAGTATTCTACTCCTCACGTCGTCAAAATCCTGGTGGAGTCCAGCCAAGAACTCCAAAACCCATTCATTCTCCAGCTTCTTCCGATAATACACACTGTCTTCTGGGCACTTCCACTTCTACTCAGAACTTAGGTCGAGTTCTTGCCATAACATCGTCATCTCAAGGTAATAATCGTTCACCTTACGTTCTCCCTACTTCGTTTGCCACAATCGGGACTTGATTTCGAAAATTTGGGCTGAATTTTCAGAAGCATAGTTCATCTCCATCACAGCTTCTCAAACATCTTTTGTCGTGGGTAAGATTAGGTAAATTTTTCCCATTGAGGGCCTCATGGAATTAACAAGCCAAGCAGTCACCATTGAGTTCTCCGATCTCCATCTTTGAAGAAGATCAATATCAGACGGCAACTTCGTCTCTCCGATTAGATACCCAAACTTTCCTTTCCCATAAGTTATTAGCTTAATATATTGTGCCCATTATTTATAGTTCTTCCCATCTAATTTTTCTACCGTGAGTTGAAAAGACGAGTTTTCAATTCTTCCTGTGCTAATGGCAAAGGTGGCCTCTGTTTCATCGTTGAAGGATTCGGAGGTCATTGAACCTCTATTGTAGGTGGCAGCTTCTGTCATTGTGCCGACTCTGATACCATGAAGATAGAATTGGGAAAAAGATTATTCTCTCTCTTTTTCACTTCTAATGTACAATACAGGCCCTCTATTTATAGTACAAGTAACAAGACAATAAAAGGAAAATACAAATCTAGACAATCTCCTATAATCTCTAATATCAATCAATATATTCTTCTATGGAAAGTGGAATCCCCAATAATTCTTCTAATCATGGTTCCAGTCACCTCAGGATTTCAACAATAACTTTAATTTATAACATTAAACATACACAGTCACTCAGTCACTCCACTACTCACTGTGAATGAGGAGAGTTCAAGTAACTGCAAGAGTCTCCATGTGGAATCCATGCAAGCAACGCAAAGCCTAGTCACACAATTTAATAAAAAGAAAAGTCAGATCTTGCCGCACGTGGTCACAAGGAGTGTTCACAAATATCCATACCACTAAATAAAAGAAATATTAACATTTGAAATGTAAAAAACAAGTGCTATTCAAACTATATTGAATTGATTAATCATTGAGTCCTCTTCGAGACAGCAAGTTCAAAGAGATCAACAAGCATTTACATAAATAATAAATCTTCGTGAGATATTAATATATCTAGTTTGTTTGTCTTCTGATTTTTGTATCTGCCATCCATCTATTTTAGTTGTTTACCAGAGCATTATGATCAGCAACTGTCCCAACGCATAAACCACAAATTATGACATCAGAAAAAGAGCCTGATGAAACTTAAATTGGGCAACAATTCAAAGATTTAGTTGGCAAAGCCAGTAAGAGGACGAGAAAGCGAGCTGGAAGAACCTCAAATGCCTGTATAACAAGGCTAGCAAATCAAGTTACAAGTATAAGATTTCACAGCATTCATACCATAATAATCTACATTGAAATTTAAAAAAATAAAAACAATTGTCATCTAAGAGAATTGGAGCTTCAACTTGGCGAATTCCAAATACGCTGTCCTCAAGGTTTGGGGGATAAATGGGTTTTACGTGTGGATACAAACCAAGCTTTACTTCCAAACTGCTATCCCCATAGTCAATATTAACTTTACTAGAAACCACCATTATCACCTTTCTTTTACTAAAAGGAAAATAGATTAAAAATGAACTTTAGACATGATCAAGGAAGAAACCTTTCACATCCTTCTGAAGTTGAAGGCTCTGGATCAGGAGGAAGGCTAAATACAGCCCAGAATAACTGCAGTTCAGAAATGTATGTCATTGCTTTCACAGGATGATTGCCAGATATCATGAGGTCAATCTGTTCCATGAGACCAAAAAAAAAAGGAATAAAAAAACCAACATGAAGATATTAGTAAAAGGCAAAAAAAAAATGACAGGAATTTTTGAGAGCATATAGATCCACACAACAAATTATACAAGCATACTTCATGGCCAATACGTTCTCTACTAATTTTATCTGCAATTGCAGCTCTGACTTCATCATCTGCAGCAGCTATCTTCAGTTCTTCATCTAGCATAAATCCAAACCTCGCACCTAAAGAACCATGATCAGGTTGGCTTCTGACATAGGAGGTTTTAATTTTAATTTTATGTTATAAATTAAATAACATTTTCTGCAGAATCACATCTTCACACCATAGCACTAACTAAGGTAGCATTCATCATTTCTCCTTGCTAAACTAATTTACAGACTTTAGAACATTGAAACAGCAGTCACATGTGAACTACCAAATCGGATAGCTCGAAGCACTCGTAGTGGATCGTCCAAAAACGTCTGCTTTGGAGGCAATGGGGTCACTATTTTCCCCAACTTCAAGTCCATAATGCCTGTATTCAATGACCCAAATAAAAACTTTATTAGTGAGAGTGAAATTTTTTAACATGGTAACTCAATTTGACCGACTGATTAGTTATGACAAAAATACACTAACCTCTTCCAGTTAAATCTTCAACAGAACTTGTGTTGATATTGTAGAACAAGCTGTAGAATAGAAATTTTAGAAGAGGGCAAAAGAATCAGCCTATTCTACGCATTTCAACGATATCAAAACAATTGGATTAATGTATTCCCCTGGTATATCCTCAAACAATAAGAAGACCATAAAACTGAGGAAGCTACTCATTTCTGCTCCATTATAGAACTTTCTCTAGTGTCGTCAGCAAACTACAAATAATAGAGAAAAATACCTATTGATGGTTAAATCCCTGCGATAAGCATCCTCTTCTGCAGTGCCAAATTTCTGCAAAAGAAATGTTAAGTAAAATATTTTCACTGATTAAGAAGATTATAATGTGTTAATGTTTTAAGAATTACAAACTTGTGAAATTGAATTTTGCAAACGAGCACGAAATGTTATCGAGGAAGCATGCCCTAGAAAAAGGGAGGAAAGGGAGTTGATGAACAAAATTTGGATCTTTTCATTGCATAGACATATCCACTTCCATTGGTTCATTGCAAAATATGCAATATTCGGCATTTAGGTTAACAGATTTTATATTTTCCTGAGAAAAATTCACATAACAAATTTGAAAAATATTTACCATAGTTGGAATGCGGCTATTCTCACTATAGTCTTCAGATCTTAAGTTCACAAGATCAATCCATATATCAAAAAGATGCATCCTTGCTGTTTCCAAATGTTTTGACTGGTCAGGATTGCTGCAAAACCAAAACAATGCTACTAACGAACAATTTCCACTGTGAAGCAACAATACATACAGAAACGGCTTTCCTATGGAAACAATTGAAAAGCAGTCCACGTAAAAGTAGCAGGATCGCAAATGATGAATATTTTTCAGCAGAGAAAAGAAAACGAAAAGTTGACAAAGGAACAACTTGGAGTAACTAAAAAATCATTTCAGCCAACAGTAAAAATTTTGTAGGAAATTGCATCAATCCTCAATTGCTGTGAAGTAGAAGAGTTTCCTTGATTTTTTATAACCAAATAAATGTCAACAAAATTTGCAACAGAACCACAAAATACACTTTCACAATTGAAAAACAAAAACAAAAGAAATGTATAATCATCAGTCACATGTAAATCTTTGAACCGATGTTTTTACACTCGGCTTGGACATTGAAATTGAAAAGTCGAAGGGTCAAAATGGTGTATATATTATAAGTGTTCAATCTAAAATGCCTATAATCGGATCTTCCATGAACCCACTAAACACATTTAAGGTGCATTTGGTTGGCAATTTTCAAGCTTTTCTCAGTTTTTATTTTTGCAAAACACTCAAAACTTGTTTAATATGTTATTTTTTAAAATGAGTTTTTGAAAAGTAAGGTTAAACTTATAACATAAAACTCAAAATGCATTTTTGACATTTTTAGTATTTTCAGTAAAACTTCTGAAACACACAAAACATGAAAAATAAACATTTGAATAAAATTTTGGATTTATAGCAGAAAATCCCCTAAAACGTTTCTATTTGCGATATACCCCCTTACTTACTGTAAATCACAGAAAATTTCCTCTATTTGGAACATTTTGTGCGAAAAAATTCTCTACTGTCAAATTTACTGTTAAAAACAATAAAAATTCCAAAAATTAAAAAGTAATAATTGTAATTTTAATATTTAAACTTTTTATTCTTTTATATAATAACAATCCGATTGTTCACTCATAGTGGGCCGAACCCACCACCGGCCCGTTGGAAATATATTGAAGGGGAGTAGAAGAAGGTACCAATTTGGTCCTTCACTTGGAAAACATAAGTCCAATTCTTACCGGGCTGGATCGGGCAATTTGTACCCGAAACTCCATCTTGCCACGAGTTTAGTCTTTGTTGCACTCCATTCCTGCACCAATATTCGCAAAAGACATATTTGGTAGATGCGGGAATGGATAAGGTGCAGTCCTGGACTTTAGCTTACGACAGTTCGAGTCCAGTTAATTTATGTATTACTCAGAGCCCAAAAAAAAAAAAAAAAAAATTGTCCTCTCTTGACTTCGTCCCTGATGAAATTATTAAAAAAAAAAAAAAAGAAGAACAAATTTACCAAGTCATGAGCAATGGCTCATCCATGTTGTTGTGGACATTGATATGGATATTATCGTTGGTCGTTGCATTAATAAGAGGTCCGGGAAACATATTATTGATGGCAATAACCTAGTAAAACAAACACATTTCTCATAATTAATTAATAAATTTGAAAAAAAATAAAAATAAAATAAAAACAAAAAGTCCAAAATTATATGTACCGGTTGATCTCTTAATACATGATTGATGTTCGTGTTAATCGCGACATGCCACTCTTGGAAAATTTGTGCTCCGTTCACCACCGTGAAAAGTAGCGCGCTTAAACTCATGCAAAGAATTAGCCACCGCACGCTACGGCACAAGTCCTCCATTTCTCACGTAGGAGTAGAAGGATTTCTTGTTTCCGATTATTAGATGGGAGGTGGTGCAACGTCTCCCGTTTTTATATCCTTGTAGGAATTTGATAACTCTCGTAATCCTAATGGAAGCGGAGAAACATTCAGGGTATAGGTAGAGGAAGAATTGAGAAGAAATTAAAGTGCTTAAGATTTTGTTAATAGTTAGATTGGATTTTGTTTCTTGTAATCTTAAGAACAATGAATTCGTTTTACGTAGTACAACTGTAATATGTTTACTGATAACTATAGATATTTAATACAAATAAAATCATTTGACTAATTTCAGGTTAACACGAATTCTAATTTAAATCAAATAGAGTGCATGTACTTTGGCTAATTTTGAAAAATTATTGAACACGTTCTGAATTATAAAGATTTTATTTATTTTGCTTTGGACGGTGCAAAAATTATGCAAAACTTTAAAAAAATTTGATTTTTCGAAAATTTCTAACTTCAATGAGCCTCACACGGATGAAAATATGTATTAGTTTGCTTTCATATAAATAATCTATACGTATACAATTGCGTGTAAAAGAATTCGGATAATTTTATAAGGTGCTTTTAAGCATTCCCAAATGCAATCGATCTTATTTAGCCTATATTCGGTATTGATTTAAATTATATTTTAATCAAAGTCAAAGTCAAACAATCGGAATAAATTTTTTAAAGAAAATTACAACAAAAAATTGCATTAAAATTATGAGTTTGAATAAATGTTTTTTTTTTTATTAAAAACGTTTCCATTATGTCGAGTGGCATTCTTCTATGATAAAGTTACTAACCTAAACTAAGTAATCAAAGTATGTGCTTGTGAGTTGTAGGACAAAATTAAGTTGGGGAAAAATCGTCTCATGGCTATTTCTACCATCTATGTAACGTGGAGGTTCGACACCCATATTTCCAAATTTTTAACTTTGGGGCGTGCGATATTCTTACATGACCGAAAATGTCTATTTAGACATTAAACACGATTATGCCATACACAAGTGATATATGAATGAAATGATAAAATTGTTCAAAAAACAATAAGTTTAATATAATTTGAATAGTCGCTCTTTAGTTTTTGAAACTTCAATTAATTTTGTCCTCTAACTTTCTCACAAAATTCGAGATGATGGCTATCCCACATTGAGATTTTAGAAAAAGATGGAAGTCGAATATTACGATTTATATGTTTTCATTAAACGTGTCTCACTTCCCGTAACAAGGACAGACCTAGAGGGGACAAAAAACGTAAAAATAAAATTATCACATCAACTTTTATAGAAAAAAGAAAATAATAAATATTACTTGTGCATGAAGAAAAGTGATAGTGATTTAACTTTATTTGTCTCTATTAATTTGTGTTGGATAATTATAGTTATTAAAGCAAAAGTTGTGTTACGGGTCAAGGAAACATAAGAAATCCATCGTTCCATTCCATGAGCAAAGGCCATTACACTTCCACCAGTCATTAAAAAAGTAAAAATCTAAACAAATTAAATCCTATTTTTTTTTATAAGAAATAAAAATAGCTCAACCTCTTAATAGTTATTCACTTAAAAATTCTATAAAACAATAATTAGATGAATAGGATAAAAATTCTCAGTCCACACTAATTTTTATTTTTTATTTCCAATGTTTTGGCAAGTCAATTTATTATTATTTTTTATAGCATAAAAAATATTGTAAGAGTCGTCAACTTTAAAATGTATATATATTATTTGATAATATATTAACATAAAATTGTTCTATTATTAAATAAACAATTTCATCTAATAAAATGAAAAAAAAAAACTTTCAAAAATAAACCAAACGTGTTTTCTAATTTTCTATTTTGAGAAACTGTTATTCAAATGGCAAACCAAACATGTTTTTTAACAATTTTAAAAGACCCTCGAAAACTAAAAATGAACTCAAAGCTGAAAACTGAAACACAAACCAAACGAACCTTAATATTTCATTAGTATTAAATAAAAATATACAAATAACCAAACAATAACATTTGATGTTAATTACATCCCTAGCAACAATATATTAAAATTTTACATTACCAATTCCAAAGTAATTAAAAATTAATATTTCAATATTAGATTGAGCCCTTTTTTTCTCCATTCTTGTACCACCATTATTAGTATCTTTAATACCATTAAATCTTATCTACTCAATAAAATAACACCCACCGCCCACCCATTAATCTATATGTGGAACCGAGCACCCCATCGGATTCCCTTTTTCATCTTGTGTATTTTTACTGCACACTCTCTTTCAATATATGCAGTGACCAACAAAACACCATGAGAAAACTTATATTACATCCCAAAACTTCAAGAAATAACACTCAAATCAAGATCCAATTCCCTATCTAATTACTCCTATGAAGGGAAGAGGCTATAATAAACTGTAAAAAACATACTAAAAAGGTCTAGGGTAAGGGCACTATACGGGGTAGGCAGGCCCTTTGTTAAGCTTGACTTATTACACTTAGAAAGTGAACTGAGACTCTGAGATTCCTTTCTCCTTATGGCGTTCCTGAGTTCCCTATGAATCTGTTCATTCTTCTTTAAGCCGTTCACCCGTGGGATTAGGCTTCAGGGTAAGGAAGAAATGATATGTTACAGATCCGGCTCCCAATGTTGCTGTTGGACCAGCCAGTCCGATCCAGTTTTAACAGCTTTGCTTACAACATAACCATCCAATGAAAAGAAATGATATGTTACTTACGTATTCACTTAAGAAAAAATAAAAATAAAAAATCAGCCAACATACCAGTATATGGGATGAAAATTGTCACCAGATACTTATTCAGAAACTGAATCTTCAACCACACTCATATAATTGATATTCTTATAATACTAAAGGACAAAAAGATTTATTCTAAACTGCACAATCAACAAAGATGGAGAACAGGGAACATACCTCTGAATGACACCGATACCATGCGTCTCTTCCCCTGTTGATAGTAAGTACTCATTTATTTTTTCACAGAACTCCTTTCCTAACATGTTGTCCAGTGCAATGTCAATATCATAACATTCTTTGCCCAAAAGCTGTAAGATTAATGATGAACGTTGAGTAGCACGCAAAAACAAAAATCAAGGTTGTAGATCAAAGTAAATCAACTAGTTCAGAAACTTATTTTCCATATAGGAAAAAGAAAAAAGCAATCTTTCCGCCGTATTCACCTACACAACCACTCCTTTAAGTAAAATAAAATACAACACTTCACGTAATCATACAAGCCAATATATTTGTATTTATAAACTACACAAACAGAGGCTGAACTCTGAAACTCTCATAAATACACTTGTTTGATCCCATTATTTAGTGTTGTACCAGAAAATAAGGTGCAAATTTCCAAACAAAGGTACAATCTCCGATCACGCACTTCAGCATTTGTACCTAGCTGCAGCATTATAAGAACTGTTGCATTTTAAGAACCCAAAACACGCACAAGCATGTAGACATAAAATTATATACCCTCTTCCACGAAAATCACACGTTAATTCATTTTCGACCACAAAAAAACGATAAATTGTACTGACCTTATCCCGAACCCAGCCGCCCGCAACACGAAGCTGGGTTTGGAGATTGAAGTGGCGTACAACTTCAAGAAGACGATCGAAGATTTGCTTCTCCTTAGCCGTCAGATCGATTTGGTCTTTGACATTAACACACACTGAAGACGTACACATTGTTGCTGTTCCTAAATCACTTTTTTCGAAACTATTATAATTATAATAACAAAAAAACTCAAACGGCGTTTTGAAATTTGATTAAGATTGAATGGGGAAGAAGAAGGAGAGGGGCATTTCAGGTTTTGGGATGGGAATTTGAAAGGGTTTAAGAGAAGGGAAAGAGTATTTTGAAAATGGAAGAGGCGATGAGTTACTATGGACAGTTACATTCTGTTTCTGCTCATTTTAAGAAAGTACCTTTTTTAGATAATCAAAAAATGTACGACTTTTAAAATAAAATACTTTTTTATCGATTAATTTTGAAATTAATTAATTATTTATCCATTCTGTTTGGGTTTTATTTTGTTAAAAGTTAAAACTTTACTTTTAAAAAAATTGAGTCACTAATAAGTGGATATTACATGCAGTGTTTTACAAAAGTCTGTTAAGTAGAGTTTAAAATTTAGATTTTAATTTAATAACAGTCAATAATTAATTTTAACTATATATTTTATGAAACTCACGACTTTTTAATTATACATTTCATTAATTTTTATTAAAATTTACTAAAAATTTAACTTTAATTTCTACTAAACAGGAGTTAATTGTATAGTTAAAATTAATATTTGATTTTTAAAATAGAGTTTTCGAAAAACTAAATGAAACCAAACTGAGCTATTGTTTTGTTTTAATTTCAAAATAACAGCGTTCTAAAATGCACGCATATGCGTACATACGTTCAGTGTATTTTCAAAATGCCCCGCATATATGTAAGCGATAATGTTGGCAACTTATTTCGTTGAGTGCCTATGCATGCTTAAATTCCAAAATGTGTACGTATTTGTGTTAAAATTGTGTCCAAGTTAGCCTTGTGAAGCTCAACCCATTTCTATAATTTAAAAATTGTAAATTGATACCAACAAATATCAAATTAGCTCGAATCACCCAATCCCATGAATTATATACAATAATTTGTAAGGTTTTGGTGTTAAGAAAAATAAAAAATAAAACAAATTTTTTCGTAAAGTTGCAAACTCTCTACGCAGAGCTTGAGTCTCCCTCTTTTTCAGTCTTCCTCTAGTTTCACTGTTGAAATCTTCATTGAATTGTCGAAACTTGGAGATTAGAATTTTCTTAAATCGACATTCGTGTCTAATCTAATTGTAGGAATTGATTAGCAAGTAAGTGCGGTGTTTATGATTTTGAGTAATATATTTTTGTTGAAAATTTGAATAATATGTATAAATTTATAATAGAATATTAAAAATTGGAAAAAGGCATAATTATGCATATGCTTCGCAAAAACTTGTATATACTTTTGACGCGTTCGAAACGCATTGTGTTGGCATCCGACCTCCGAGGTCGATAAGTACAGTTTGGTGTATGTGATGAGCCTGTGCTAATGTGATTAGGTATATAAGGTTAGCTTGGGTTATGTTGTTTATCGAGGTCGAATGGAAGATAATGATTGAAGATTTCTTACACATTGTACTAACGGTCAATCAACAAATGACATGTAGGAGGTCTTGCATCAACGCCCACTAATTGCTCCAATAAGATGCTTTAGCTTCCTTCCCTAAGTAACTTCTTAATTGTTGGGGATCACGTGTAAGGTTAACTTATGATGATCTGACAAGCCGAGCTAGTTAACCAATCCAAACCTGACAGTAGGTGTACTTTCCCAGCTCGGTATTGTAACTGATAAGATGAGGGAAATGAAGAATACATGCAGATTTTCTCCCTATAAAAGGGAGAAAGGGAAAAAGGAGAAGACACAGAACCTTACATTTCAAGTATTCCTACATATTCATATTTCAAATATCTCCTTCAAAAAGAGAAGGGATAATTGTATTAATGCTGGTATTCCATTGACGGACAATCAATCGAATCCTTACCTACATCCCAAGTTAGCTTGAATTTTGTTCATACAATTTCCAATATCAACACCTTGTGTTATGTTTCTGTTCATGTAAAATTATTAGTAACTTTTAGAATGAAGATAAAAAGACCACATGAAATGTGTTGATACTATATGGATAATAGTTATTATTCGGTGAATCTGGTATGCGTACAGATTCGTTGAAAAGTAATAGTAATGACATGTAAAATAGTGTCATTCTCACTAGGATTTAGAGTTTAGCATAATAATGATAAATCAAAACATAAAATGAATGCACATAATCAATGGTTGAACTCAAATAGAAATGTTTCTATCTAATTTATAACTACACCTTTTATAACTAAGTGCAAATGTGATTTTAGGAGAATAAAAGTAAGAAAATTGTGCTAGGAATTCGACTCAACTTAGTATCCCTTGTAATTCTCATATTCCACTTTTAACCAAATTGGTATTGAAACTAAGAATAATAGTTCTAAGTTGGCTAACAATTTTTTTTTTTAGTGAAGTTAAATATATTCTGATGTACAATCCAAAATGTTCTTTCCCAAATTCAAGTATATAAAAATGCATTCAACAATTATCTCTAACGTCAATATGACTTTTTGGTGGTTCTCAATCATGAGTTAAACCTACTTTGAACCTCTCAAAAGCAAAATAAGTCATAAATGTGTTTATAAACAAATTGATCATTCGTTCTAAGGACAATCAATCCAACATAAATTGAGAATTTAAAAGAAGAATTCTTGAATTACAAATTCAACTAACGGTTTATATCATCATCTTTAGCACAAGAGCGTTAGCCTGTCATGTTTGAGTTTTATGAGCACAAAATAAATTGAGAATTAATCACTTGAAATATTTAATTGCTAGAAGAAATTTGAAGATTAGTTTTTGTTCTTGATTGTCTACAATGGAGTGTCTATGAAATTCCAACTCTCTCACTTCAAATCTCAATCTGGTTGATTTTGATGAAGAATCTCCAGAGAAACACCGAGTCTTGCACCCATTTTTCTCTCCAAAATTCCATATAAAGGTCTTAAAATCGAGTATAGAATGTATGTTTTTGTATACAAGCTCCGTCTTTTCTATGATAGATGAAGTCTGTGTTCATAGTCCCCAAGAACTAGGTTAAACTAGTGCATCAATCCCATTCCATGTAGAATTTAACTTAAATTAGAAAACAACCTTTTTTGTAAATGTATTTGAAATCAGGGAATAAATGCATTCGAAATGCATCTGCTAACATCCTTTCGTGACTAATGACCTCACATAGAAGAAGGAAAGGTCGAATGTGATCATGGGGATATTCATGTGCTTTCCCATAGAATCTAATGTCCTGATGATTTGGGAATAAATTGATTACATATGGTCAAAGATGGTAGTTAACTTGCTCGAAAGGAGGGAATATGTTCGACCGAGTAAGCATTGAAGTGCGGGATCAAATAGTCCTCAACTAACATGTCGCCTTCATTGACAATCTTTATAGCTGACTACACTGGTGGTAACTGATTTTGAATTTCGTTTATTTCTATTCTTGTTGTTCTTTCCCTTGCCAATCCATGCTCTCTTCTTCTTTGCCAAAAGAGTCTTTCAATCTCAATATCTAACGATAGTAGCTCGAGTTCGTCAGAATCTTGCATATGCTGCAAAGTAGTACCTGAAAATAACAAAACATGAGAGATCAAGTTTTTTTTAGTAGCCAAAAGCTACAATAAATTTCAAATCCAATTACGAATAAATAAATTCAGTTTAAAAACTTTATTCTTTAAATTGAATCATTTTATTTTGTTATCAAATTCGAATGTAATCTTAACACAAATGTCTGATTTGTTCATGTCTAAATTATCCTACTAATTATCTAAAGTGTTATGGACTAAATATGAGAATGCAATATTGAAATTACAAACCCACCTATTATTATCCTGTTTTCAATTATCAACATATGTTATCTAGTGTTATTTGTGTATTATTGATAATCCATAATGCAATTATATTCAATTATCTCTCCTAAGATAAGTCAAACATATTCTAAGCACGACATGATAATATCCTTATCCTGAATTCATATATAAAGCAATTCATTCAATTATATGATTATTTATATGATTGCATACGCCATAAATTTTATCCCTAACATTTATTCATCCGTATGTTAAACTTGCAATCTTTTAATTCTATCATTAACATCTCGAAAACATAATAAGCAACTAATTACTTAAAGTGTGTGCAAACATTCAAATAATTTAACAAGGCATACAAGAACAATCAAGAATACAATAATCACTCTTCCACTTGGCTACCCCATTATTTTAGATATATATCTACTAATAAATACAAGAAGATGATTATATTTTTTATACTATTTTAATTATTTATTTGTCTCTTAGAAAAGCTTAAAAAAAATTCATGAAACATAAAAATGAAAAACCGACAGATAAAAATATATAAATATTCCGAAAATATTACCTTATATAAATAATTTACTCAGTTTTTTTCTTAAAAAAGAGAGAATTATAAAATTCTAATTAATAAATGAAATCTTAAATTTCAATCCACTTTAAATTTTAAACTTATGGTTATATCTACACAATTTTTTTTTTCTAAAAAAGTGTTTCATTATACTTTTCGAAATGGCAACAACTTTGCCATTGAATCGTGACCCGATGATGCAATGCTTTGGCTAGGTCAATGACTGATCCGAATTTAATAACTCTGCGTGTTGTTACTACATAAATTGTTGTTTGAAGTGGAACAATAAAAAAAAGGTTTTGGTTTGATTTGATAAGTAAAATAATTTAGTTTGGTTAGGAATTTTTTCAAACTATTTTAAACGGTTTGGATTGGAAATACTCAAAGTTTTTTTACCTAAATCGAAAATGTTCATCCATAAACTGTACGCTATCATTTCTAAATTGGTTAATTATACCAACTGTAATACCCCCAAATTTAGATACCTTGATTTGGAAGTATTATCATTTAAATTTTTTATTTAAAATATAAATGGGGATATCAATACATTTTTCTTTAAAATAATAAATATTAATGACTTCATTTATGAAAATAATTGTTCTTAATAAAATATAAGACAATTAAATTAGCAATTATCTTTATTTCAAAATGAAATCAAAATTTACATCATATTAGTAAGTTCGTCTTACCACAAATCATCGTCTCGAATCATCTTGCTTTCATCATCTGAAAAATGGGGAGGGAAGACGTAGAATGGACCAAATCTCAGTAAGCAAATTCCATGCATATGATGCATGCTTATGATATGCACATGATTTACATTAAATAAAAAGTCTCTCAATATGTATCATATTTCCATTCACTTCTTTAAAAATTTAATATTAACATCTTAAACTCACTTGGGGTATTGCCTAGCGAATCAGAATGCAGTGGACAATTATTATTTGGAATCCGATTCGTCCTACCAATAGTATTGTAAAGTGGTTAACATTAACATTATCATCAAAAATTGAACATTGGTCGATGTGCTGGTCCCTTGCACCCAATTTCCCATTTACACCTTTCATGGCATAGACATACACCTCATAACAAAAAAAAAACAATTTTCGAGATACATATCTTTTAAAATATTCATTGACTCATTAACATTTACAAAAAATTTTATTTCTTAAGACTTTACGTATGCTTATGGATGCATTATCATGTATGAATATGTCATGAGAATCATTAATAATGTAAAACTTAATAATCATTGTCATTTTCTCATCATAGCCAATTTAGGTAACATATTCATACATTTAACAATGCAACATACGCATGAATAAAATGGGAGGTTTACTTAGAGTTTCTAGAAATTTACTTTTGTTGAATGGCAAGTGGAGATATTCCTAGCTACCTACGAAGTCAACATGCCAAAATCCTATTTCATTACCATTTGTTTAGCCCTTGTTTGATCCTCATTATTTTCAAAATACATTTTTCTCTTTCTTCTTTTTAATCATACATTCTTTAATAAAATAATATTACATGCAAATTTAAAATTGTTTTCTTATTTTTTTAATCATACATCAATCTACTATTTCAAAATGTATTCTTACAATAAAATGGGGCTCAAACAAACTCTTAGTAAGTTTGACAAATTTACAATTTAAATGTAACTCGAAGCATTGCTCTTTTAAATTCACTTATTTATTATTGTTGTTGTAGAATCCGAGGTGTAAATAATAGTGATAAGGTTCTTAAAAATTAAAAATGAATCTTCTTTGGAAAGACATTATTAATCCAAATAGGTAATAACTAAATTAATAACCTTTAAATTAATAATCCATTTTACTATCCAATTCAAGAAAATTACACATATATAAAACAAACACACACACACACACATGCATGCACATACACGGGTACATATTTACATACAAATATACATATACAGAGCATGTTTGAGCCTCTTTTTTTAAAAAAATAATGCATTTTGTAATAGTATTTTGATATAAAATGTGTAGTTAAATATAAGGAAAAGTTTTAGGTTTACATGTAATATTATTTTATTGAAAAATTTGCAGTTGAAATTAAGTGAGAAAAAATATATTTTTAAAATAATGAGAATCAAACAAGGGCACAATATATGCAAGCACACGGAAATGTGTTGTAAATATATAGCCATGCTAGAAGGTGTATAGATTCCAAAGTAGATGTAGTCTCTTCTTTCAAATTTCAATGTACACAATTATAAAAGTAAACCTAAATTAAGAGAAAATTAAGAACAAAATATTTAAAACTTAAAACAATCAAAACTAAAATGATGTGATTATCAAAAACATCATAAAATCCAATCACATCCTTAAATCCATAACATTATTTAAATTATTAACCACCGTTGCGTGCTCGCCCAATCTTCATTCGTCTCGAATCATCGATTAATTATTACCTATAAAAAAATTCATATTTCATATGAAATGATAATCTGAATAAGTGAAATAATGTAACATGATAAACAGAAATTCAGAGATTCATGAACATACTTGATAAGACACGAAATTATAAGAATCGAACTTCGTGATTCTAATTTAACTTAGTGATTCTAATTTCGTGTGTAGCACTACTAAACCCCATGATTTCATAACATAATCATAATATTGACTTCTATAACTTTAAACAATGAAATACATATATTTCACTTACCTTGAATCTGATATTGTATTAGCACGTAGGAGAATTGTGTTTTCTGAAAAAGTTGTGTGTTTGTAAGGGTATATATATATATATATATATATAATATTACAATTTTCATAAAAGGAAAATTTCCTTAATTAATTCTTTTAATTATGGTAATTAGCATATTATATATATATTAACTACATTTTTTATTTTAGGTATAATTATTGATAAAACGAAAGTTTCCATAATTGATAAAAAGGAAAGTTTGCTTAATTGATTCTTTTAATTATGGTAGTTGTTCCTCAACTATGGACGAATGTGAAACTTAGCCCTTAAACTTTCACCGATGTGTGATGTGAACAAGTAAAGAAAGATAATGCTAAAAATACATGAGAGAGACTTACCGTCCTTACAAGTCACCAACAATTCTATCCGTCATCTTAATAGCCCTCTGTAGAAATCTAAAAGATTGTATAGTATAATCCCTTGTACCATATTTAGATATTCTCATAATTAGGGAAACAATAATGAGGTTGCTAATTCTCTCCTATCCTAATTTAGGATATTCCTTTCCAATTTTCTCTTTTCCCTTTGTACTATAAATCACGTGCTGCTTGTTTAGTTATTCAAATCACAGAAATACAAAATTTATTTATGCTTTCATGATATCGAGTCAGGCTCTCTAAAGTCTAGTAATCAATGACACAAGTCCCCATCATCAGTACCATGACCTCAGAATCCTCCCACAGTGAGGCGGCATTAATCAACTCTACATTGGGTTCGACTGAAGGAGAAAATGCTTCATTCAACTCATGGTTAATGCATGATGTTATCCCATTAAAATGGGATTGCCAACATAAGCCCAAGTGGCAGCCAAGCAAAGACCACAAATCGAAGTCCCTAAGTGACTAACAGAGGTCCCTAAGTGGCTACCCAAGGTCTCCCTAAGAAAGTATCCGAAGTGCCTATGAGGCACCAACCGAGGCTCCCCAAGAAAGTATCCGAAGTGCCTCTTATGTTCAAGCCGAAGTGCCTTATCCCAACTACCTAACTGCCTCACATCCGATGTAGTGCCTCCCGCACCGAAGTCCTAAAGAAGAAACAAATCTGAAAGATATCTTGGAGAATGAATGATGTGACATCTACATTAATTAATGTCAGGTTAAGAATGTAGGACGGTTGACCTCTTGTTATTATGATTAATATAGTGAATGAGTGATAGGAGGTTTAGGTCAGTTAGATGAGGCTACATGGATAAGATCTAATGGTAGACTCCTCAACCTTCTTGCTATAAATAGTAAGTCTTGTAAACTTACCAAGGGGGCCAAGCTTAAGATTAAGAAGGCTACTTCTTGAACTCTCTCTACAATAAGAAATATATATATTGTTTGGAGAATATTTACATGTTGTTCTTCCATTTATGATCAAGTTTTGATATTGTTTTACATCTTGTAAATATCATTGACAAGTTCTTATTCAGATGACACGATAATCATCCGTTGATATCCCGACTCGTCATTTTGTTATCTCTGCCACCGTCTCCGGTTAAATATCGCCG
>CAIGRB010024400.1:0-19327 GCA_903798255.1 Fraxinus quadrangulata
GTTAAATCCGTCCATAAGTATGTCGTTAACATGTATTCTAATGACTAACTATTGGAGTTTCAACAGTTTAGAATTTCAAAGGTCAGTTGGAGAAAAAAAAATTGGCAAAACGTAGGTCCTCCTAGGAGGCAAATTTTGGTCAATCCGGTCCGACATTAGTGTACGCAGGTCGCGATCGCACACAAATTCAAAGTTCGAAGTCTATTTCGGTCCGTGATTTGCACCCCCTATGCGCGCATGTGGAGAGAGAGTCTCTATGCTACACATGATTACACAATTTTAAAGTGTAATCCTTTATAAAGTGGTTTTTGTCTTTATCATTTTTCTATGTGGGACAAACATTAATTGGTTTCCCTCAAACACATAAACTCATTTCAATAAGCATACTTTGAGCTCAAATTTCTCATTCACCAGAGCATAATTTTTGGTAAATATATGATTTCGATGTTCTCACGGAGGAGAACACAAATCAACTTTCATATTCCAAAATGAACAACCAGGTCTCATTCAAATTTAGCTCTAAAGTCAGCCATAACCCATTTTTTCCAACAATCCCCCACATGAATGAAAATTGGGAGAGACACAAATGTGAAACAAAAGACCTGGTGATAAAGTTCTACGGTTGAAACCTGCATATGATAGATAGGTATTACCCTTTGAACTTTCCTTTGTGAGAGCATATTTACTTTCCCTTTGAACTGTTTTGCCATTTATGTAAATGATTATATACTTCATACGGGATTCTTCCTAACACAATTCAGTTCTCATAATTATGTTCGTTTTGGCCATGAACATACGTATGTTGCTTATCCTTCATCCTTAGACGCAGCCACCACACAATTCAATTCTACTAAAGTTCCTAAGAATTGAGTCCCCACACAATTCTCTTAGAAGCTGCCCCACTTCTCTCTCATATATGTGATTTCTTATTACAAATAATCTGCATTACTTGGCTCGATTTTCGACGCATAAGAATCATTAAAAGCATGTTGATTATCCTTAATCCTTACGGGAATCACTGTTGCATCATAGGAATGGACATGATATAACATCTCCTACAGTGATTCTATTAAATTTTTACAATTAGGTTGTCTCTTTGAACGTAGATCTTGGGATTTCCAACCAACTAGGTTGGGTTTCATGTGTATTAACTTATCCATTCAAGAGCTTAAATCTCATTCCTTTCGATGATTTTTCAACTAATTTTCTATTTAACCATTTGGTTAGCAGATCTGCAATGTTATCCTTTGACTTTACATAATCAATAGTAATAACTTCAGTTGAGAGTAGTTGCCTTATGGTATTGTGTCTACGACGTATATGTCTAGATTTACCATTGTACATGTTACTCGGTACCCTTCTAATTGCTGATTGACTATCACAATATATGCAAATTGTTGGCACAGGTTTTGACCATCTTGAAGTATCTTCTAAGAAGTTGCGAACCACTCTACTTCTTCACCACATTTATTTAGAGCTATATACTCGGATTCCGTGGTAGATCTGGCTATCACTGTTTATTTAGAGGATTTCTAGAATATAGATGCACCTGCCAATGTGAACACCAATCCACTCGTGAACTTTGAGTTTTTCATATCAGATATCCAATTAACATCACTATATCCTTCAATGACCGCTGGATATCTAGTATATCGCAGTCTAAAATTACGAGTATATCTCAAGTATCTTAGTACTCTTGCTATTTCTTTCCAGTGATCATATCCTGGATTACTTGTATATCTACTCAGTTTACTGACTGTGTAGGCTATGTCTGGTCATGTACAACTCATCAAATACATCAAACTTCCAATAATTCTCGAGTATTCTACTTGAGAAACACTTTTACCTTTATTCTTGGATAGATCATTGTAAGACTTAGGCTCATTTTCACATAAATCTCCCATTATAAAACAGGACACAACAGAGCAATGATTTAGTGGAACTTCATAATCAGATAAATAATCAGATTGCTTTCTTTGTCTAGAAGACCTCCGAATCATCCTAGTAGTCTCATTTTGCTCAATATTTTCTTCGGATGGAGTAATATTATCCTCCCTAAGCTAGATGCTTCATCACCAAAAAAGGAAAAAAATAAGTTGTTCATCATTTGCATTTGCTTCAATTTGATGTGATGAAACTTCATCAGACACCACCTAACGAAAAACAACAGCCTTCTTTGTTTCAGGATCCATACATCTCCATCTTTTCGTGTGAGTGTCAACCAAAAAAAATACAATTCCTTGCCCTTGGTCTAGTTTAGTCCAATTAGTCTTTAAGACACGGACATAACAAAATGAGCCAAAAACTCTAAAATAACTAACATTTGTTTTGTGATGGTATAGTGCTTCAAAAGTAGATAATTTCTTCCCTGGACAAGGAGGTAAATGATATGACGTGACAAGCCGATTAACTAGTTGATACCCACAACTCTCTCAAAAGATTCTTTGCATGCAACCATCACAAGAACATGGATGTGATATGTGCAACTTGCGCTCAACAACTCCATTTTAATATGGTGTTTCTGGACAAGTCATTTGACGCCGAATACCATGTTATTTGCAATAACTTAAAAACTGATCAGACAGGTATTCTCCTCCATTATAGGTGTGCCTAAATTCTTTTTCTACTTGCTCCTTGAACTGAATAAATTTGGAGAGAGCCTCACTTTTGTGTTCCAAGAAATACAGCCAAGTGAATAGAGAAAAATTGTCCATAATAACCATCACATAGCGAAAACTAGAATAACCAGGTATTCTTGTTGGCTCCATGAGATATGAATGAATTAGCTATAACATAGCAAAAGCTCTATTCTTTGAATTCGAGAAAGGAAGACGATGTGATTTTCCATACTGGCAACCAAGAAAACCACATCTTGATGTATTTCTTTAAAGAGAGGAACTCCATCAAGAATTTTCTTTGTTGAGATTTTCTGCAACAATTGATAATCAACATGGCCTAATCGAGCATGCCAAAGTAAAGCACTTGCATTTTGTCTTGTCTTTTCAACATATGCATCACTTGCAAACAATACATAAAGTGAATCTTTTCTTTTTCCAATAACATAACATCAGCTTCAATATTTTTGTACATATAAAAGAATTGCACATCATTTGGACCAAAAAGAACATGACTCCTAGAATCAGCTATTTGAGAAACCAAAGATAGATTCTTCTTTAATCCTGGAACATTATAAACACCTTTAAGAGAAACATCTCCAACATTTGAAATATCTTTCTTGACATTGAAATGTCCTTCTTTCACTACCGGATGTAGTGAATTATCAGTTGTCACAATGGCTCCTTTCCTACAATGCGAACGAACATCAGATAGCAGAGAATCATTTCCCATTGCACGATGGCAAGCAGAACCAACAACCCATTCCTTACTATAGTCTAAGGAAACATTAGCATCTGTTTTTGCAATGGTATGGTGTACACTGATTGATTAATAGCTTCAATAGATAAGCATTGCTTCCATTTGAGTAGTTCAGATTAACTAGTTTCATATGCAACATTTGCTCCTGCTTCAGTGAGATTTACACGACAATTTAATTTAATATGTCCTGATTTTCCACATCGATTACACACCACTTTCACATGATAGTCACGCTTTAAATGTCCTAGCTTTCCACACCTGTAGCAGACTTTTGAATTTCCTTTGGACTGCCATTCAGTTTTGGATTGCTTGTTGTCATCTAAAAAATGCTTTGGGGGTTATTGCTTTTCTCTTTGTCTTTTATAAAGAACATTCTCCGCTTGAGAGATAGATTGTTTGCAGCTACTCGCCATTTGTTTCAGCAATGCTTCTTAATTGAAAGCGGATTTTCCAACTCAATGATAAAAGGTTGATTTGCCACCCTTGTATAGAAGCGATAAAGGACACAAACTCTTTCCGCAGTCCGCGAATAAGATAACTGTTGCATTTTTTTCTATCGCAAGTGTACGATATCGTAACAAGTAACATAGTGAAACTTTGAGTCCAGATTATCGTTCCCACAAGGACTATACTTTAGAACTTAATCAAATTCTTCTAACTCCTATTTGATGAAAGCAAACAAAGATTTATATGTTGTGAATTTTTGGTTTAAACACTTGAAATTAATTAAAATGCACACAAAGATTGGTTGAGAATTCAAATAATGAAATGATATTAGAGACGAACAATTTCACTTATTGATCACCTTTAAGTCATAATCAAGATGCAAGAGCTTAATGTAGTGTTCGATCGAATTCTTTTATGGTATTCAATTTACCCCTCTCGAGTTCTCATTAAGCCTATTTAATTAAGTCAATCACATATCTCTGTGTGAATCTACTTTAGTTAAATGAAATATTAATTCTAAGATTTCATGTGATGATCGTAATATTTAGTATAGGTATCTCTATACGTTATACTAATATACCGGATTTTATTATATGGTTTAAATCTCTAATTCACCTTTCGATTCGTGAAAGATTCACAAAATCATCTGTTGGCATCCGACCTCCGAGGTCGTTAAGTACAATTTTTTATATGCATTAAGCTTATGCTAATGTGAGCTCGAATATGTGAGATCAGCTCGGATTACATTATTTGCTGAGATTTGAGGGAACATAATAATTGAAGATTCCTTACACATCGTACAAACAATCAATCGACAAATGACATATCGAAGGTCTTACATTAGCACCCACCAATTCAACCAATCATACACCTTAGCTTCATTCTCCAAGTAATTCATTAATTGTTAGGGACCACATGTAAGGTTAACTCATAATGACCTTACAAGCCGAGCTCACTAACTAATACAAACATGCTAATGATATACTTTCTCAACTCGGTACTGTAGCTGATAAGATAAGAAAATAAAGTATGCATGTAAATCCTTCCATATAAAAGGATAATGGGAGCCGAGAGAGAGAGAGAGAGAGGGGCATAAAAAATAGCTTAAAAGAAAAAATATACTTCATAATTCAAATATCTCTTTGAAGGAAAAATAGCAAGTATTTGTAGTTACAATTGTAATTTGCAAATTACTATCAATAAAATTCTTATTTACATTTTAAGTTGGTTTGAATCTTGTTTATACAATTTTCAACGTCAACATTATCAAATTAATGATCAAGTAATTTAATGCATTAAATTTATAGCAAAATCAACACATGCATGATAAAATAAAAAGAATCTTGAATAAAAGAAATAAAGGGTTCCAAGTAGATTATGTTGACCCCAAAAAGTGTTGCCAACAGATATCGGACCCACTCGTGCATGCGCAAGATAGATCCAACACGTAAATACCGATCAACGGTCAAGATCACTTCAAGTCTGGACGAGGGGGGAGCTCAACGACACAAGATGTATCCGTTCGGGTTCCGACAAGGTTAACGAACTACGATAGTAAGATAAAAACCAATCGATATGTAAATAGATTAATAGTTGTAAAGAGTAAAATATATTGTAGAGAATGAACTCAGGTTAGCTCCGAGCATATTTTGTTGTTTTTTTGTATATAAACTCGCATTATCACTCTCATTTTACATGGTGGGGGTATTTATAGTGTTGCAAATGGAATGGTGACCCTTGGATCAAATTACAAGTGGCCTCATCTCCTCGGCTGAGGCGTCAATTCCTAGCCATCCAATTGACTGTCCTAGGCTATCAAAATATTAAATGCTCTTACATTGACAAGACAAGACATGGACATACTTTTTACAAAGGTCACATCAATCATTCGAATAAAGATCTTCATCATGAATTCAGGATCTTTGTATGTGGGTTATCACTAGCTAGGTGGAGCCTCGAACCTTCCACCTCGGATTGAGTTGCGGGCCTCGGACTTTTCACCTCGGATTAAGTAGCAGGCCTCGAACTTCCCACCTCGGGGCCGACTAGACCACGTGGGAACCTAATAGCAAGTCGTAACAGATTAAATTGTTCGCCCTAATATAAAGTTTAGCTACTCATAATGATGGAAGAAGAAAAACAAGAAATTGTTATTGAATACATCACCGAATTTTTGAATATAGATGTAGAAAAAGAAATTAATCTTGTACTAAGATGTTCTTCCTCTTTCCAGTCAATGCTTCAAAACTTGAATTTCTTGATTTTTTCTCCCTTGAATTGCGTTCTTCAATCTCTCGTTGTATTCTCATTTTTTTCAATGTGTCCAACCCCTAAAATTTTCTCATTTCTTCTACTTATACTCCTCTCCATGTTTGTTTCAAATATACGAACTTTATGGGCTTTAAAATGGGTTAAAACATTGTAACTCACAACGCCAACGCCTAGGCACTGTGAGACATGGCCCTTCACGAATCACCTTAATGGACCCGACATATGTCGTGCACCGTTGATAGATACCAGCTAAGTGTCGAACCTACTATCAAGGCGACTTTGACCTGTTTTGATTGTGACATACTTTTATAAAAATTTTGACAGGGTTTCTCTTGTAATATGGACTAAAATCACCTGAACAAATATCCATATCCTAAAACCAGTACATATTATTTAAAACATGATACACCAACCTCTCAAAACTCAAACTATTCAAAATAGAATATTGGTAAATTGACCTTTCCTAATATTTTACCAACCAAAGGTCCCAAATGTACTCAAAATACCCAATATGCAGTGAACCCATGATATGGATACATGAATTATAATTAAAAAATTTTGACAAAACATACATGTATCCCAAAAGAAATATGAACTATGTAAATTGACAAAATGAATCATACGATTAAAGACAAAGTGTGGCTTAACTCGGTGGATCAACAAGCTCTAATGCTGCTCAACTAAACTACTATCTAATAAGGAAAGTGGTGACAAAATATATGAACTTATAACTCAGTGAGTGGATAGTTTGCAAATAAATATATTTTTCCTGTTTATACATAATTACTGTAAAACTTCCTTTTACTCTTTTATAACTTTAAGAAATTCAAAAGATAGGCAATAACTTTTAAAATTGAAACATGATAAAATCATAAAATCCTTGTTCTACATTCAAAATAAACAATTGTAAAGTATAACGAATGTAAATAATCTGATATCCATGAGAATCTATGATATACTGTCGATACTCAATACTTAAGTTGAAATCTTTATTCTACGAATTGAATAAACTTAATTCTATAATCTAAAATCTGATGAGTTGTAGTAATACTGAAAAATCAAACCTAAAAGGTATCCAAAATAACAATACTCATGCATCGATTAATACCGATATACACGGCAAAGTTATTCAATTCTGTAATTCTGAAATTCTATAATTCTAGTTATACGCGCGCAAAGCTGCCCGAAGTCTATAATCTGATCATACACTATGGAAACACATTCACAATAGTGCAGAGCCGGTAAAATCATCATAAGTGTTATACATTGTAGAAACATATTCACACCAGTGTATAGTATGTAAAATAACCATATGGAGTCATACACCGTGGAAACACATTCACACAAGTGCAGACTAGGGTAAAATTACGTGGGTACTTTCTGATGATTTATAAAATAACTTTAAATATGCGAAAATATTTAATATTAATGTTCTAATTCAATGAAATGGTTTAACTTAACTGAATTTAACTTTTAGAAGAATTGCTTATTTTAAAAAAATAACTTTATTCTGAAAATCATGCTTTCTAAGTCAATCATATGAAATAAATAATTTTTACAGCTTATATGATTTACTATAAGAGGTATAATAACAATTTTTTTCATATAAGCTTGAAAACTACCATAACATGAATAAGTGTTTATTTAAAAAAAAAAAAAAAAAAGATATCCACTCACTTAATACAAGCTATAGGCTAGGATGATCGGTAGGCTTTTCCCATCTCATCTTCACCACCTAAAATACGATGTAAAATAACCAATTTAACTACTATCAAATCGAGAAACCTTTAATATCTAATGATTGAATACTTAACCTTAATTTCTTGATACATGAATAAATTTCCCAAACCTCTTTTAAATCTATGGGAGCTAATTCTACTTTCTAGTCCTTTCACTTATCTATAATTTATCACAATTACCTTCATCCCAAACATAAATGCAATTCCTTCTTAACTTTTACATTCTAACTTATAAATCATTCTTCCANTTTACACAAGAACCCAATTAAAAACTCTATAGTTTGCCAAAAATTTAAATAAGTAAAATCAATTAACTTTAACTAATAATGGTACTCATTTATCTTAATCTAAAAATTACACATAAAAAATGAGAACCCTAAAAATGAAGCATAAATTATACCATATCTCTTGAAGAAATAGATAAATAGAACCCAAACTTATGGAAATCAACACTTACTCCTTCATCTTCCCTTTTTCCCTTCTTTTTCTTCTTCTCTTTCTCATTTTTCTCCCTTTTTTCCTTTCTTTTTTTCGGTCTTCAGCTCCCGTTTTCCAGCCTCTGTTACGATGTGTTTCCCCAGCTTTTGTTTTTTTGTCTTTAGCTTCGTGTGTGTGTGTGTATAAAAAAATGAGAATTGGGTTTCAATTGCCAAGTTAGTGGGGGCACTAACTCTAAATTGTAAAGGAAGCCCTCCAACCTTCATATAAAACAACATTTGGTCATTAACTTCCTATAATAGATAAATATATCCCCAACTTTAAATTTAATCCATCTTAAACCCTCATATATTATCAATTGTGAAATAAACCCCAAGAAATAATTTATTCCAATTAAGTTCCTATTTGACTTGACTTTGATATAAACTATTGACTTTGACTTAGGCCTTGTTTGTCACCCATTATTGTGTTGAAAAATGGGATAATGAATAGTATTTTTTGGAGAATGTGTGATTGAAATTTAAAGTAACTTTATTGATTTATTTGTAGAATATTTTATTGGGTGAATGTGTGGTGGAGAATCTAACTGTAGCAAACAATGTTTTAAAAAAGTAGTAGACAAACAGGGGCTTAGTATAAAATGGTATGTAACAGCCTAGGTGCTACATCTCTATTCTTCTGGTTCCTCATAGCATCTGGGCTCTTGGGGTGTAGTGTATGGGCGCTAACTTCCTGTAAAAAAATTTCCTTCCTAGTGTTGGGGCACTTCGAACATGGCGCCTAGACGCAATTTTGCTAACTCTTTCCCTTGATATTTTGGCTTGTTTGTTCACCTTAACACCTTTTTTTACTCCACCTCTTCGTACCTTTAAAACAACACTAACAAATACATCAAAAATGTTCTATACTCATAATATTTAACCAACAATTAAGTGAAAATTGTATAAAACTCGTGAGTAAAAATATACTCATCAAATACCCACAATCTTAACGGTTTGCTAGTCCTCGAGCAAAAACAAAAAAAAAAAAATCAATACAAGAAGAACACACAAACACAAATTTAGTCAAATAAAACAATTTGGCTTAGTATTGAGAACGTTATATCACTTTTATGACCGATTTCAAAATCACAATGCAAGAGCCCAAATTCCATTTATCTAATGCAAAACGGGTGTGTATGTGAAGAATCAAGTATAACACCATACATTCACAAGTTGAGTCAATTCTCCACCCTCAATGGTCAATTATTTCCTTTTTTGCTCGTGACATTCACACACCCCGAACTTATTTTCTTTCATTCTCTTACCATAGTGTAATTCTAAAGTTTGGTTTCAATTATTAATTTCTTAATCCACTCTAATTTGGTTTCATTCAACCGGCAACGTCAACAATATATTCATGTGATGATTCTCCCCATTAATGAGTGCTTCAACAAACTAGTTTATACTAAGTGATTCAAACACACTAGTTATCTAAGCCCCAACAATGAATTCTTATTAGCAAACTTGCATAAATTGTTTTTTTAGTCCAAGGTTGACCTCACCCATTTTTCTCTTTTTGACCCCTGTAACGAGCTTTTAGTCGGTAACTCCTCGGCTTTTGAATACCAAAGGGTACTAGGTTTTAAGATACCCTACAAACTTACTAACTTGAGTAAAAAAGGTGCGAGCGTGAGGCATAAGTTCAATAAGTGCAATGCTTACGTTTTATTAAAAAAAACAAAATTTTCAGTGGTTAGATCTCTAACATTTGGTCATCACCAAACTTTACTAGAAAGTCAAAGATACTCCACACAATCTTTTTCAACATGCATGGAATCACCACAATCTTAAATCATTTATTTTGCCGGTAGGAATGCTCCAAATTATTATGTATACAATTAAAGGATCTTGTGAATCATGGGTTAAGGGATTAAGCACATAAGTCATCTATTTAGCCTATACATATGAATCTTCATGTTTCTATACGATGCTATACTTAATTATCTTGCATAATCATAGTCACATTTCCATGGATAAGCAGAAAATTAAGCTTAAGAACATGATTCATCAACAATTCATAAACTAATACAACCTCTCAAATTTATTCATCATAGGCGATAAGGTTATCTAACTCATACAAGCATGCACAAAAAGAAATTTTTTTTCACACGAAATAAAATCAAATCACGCAAACACGAAAATACTAAACAACTGACAAAGCAATTAACAACTGATGATTCACTCCCCAAACTTAAAATACACATTGTCCCAAATGTGAAAATAAATACAAAGGAGGGTTAGGACTTCCCTGAATACATCAATTTGTGTCATTGCCATTGTCCCGATAAGATGGATATGGGTTAACTTTCTAACCACGTTGTTGTCCACAAACTTGAAAACCTACAACCAACATAACGAGAATGTTACAACAATAAAACAAATAGTCCTAAAACTAAAAATTAAGTAATAAGAAAAGAATAGAGCTTGCTTCCCAAGAAACTCTTCTTTAAAGTTATTAGCTTGACTTTTTGCCATATTTGATTATGGTGGCACGAACCAACTTATGCCTTCCTTAAACTTTATGCAATTTTCATTTATGAATCATTTTTGCTTTCCATATTTTGATATTTTCATTTTCATCTCTACCAAGAAGTCCACCGAAATTTTATTTTCTATTCTAACAGCTTCGTAGATCAAATGGCTCTTCTTCGTTGATTTTACAGCAATCATTTTTGTTGGAAGGTTGCTCAAATGGGGTATAAATATTAAATATCTTTTGCTTGTCTTCTACCCTCGATATTAGCTCACCCCTTTCTATGTCAATCGGGGTTCGACATATTGCTAAGAATGGTCGACCCAATATAATTGGAATGTCTTAATCTTCTGGTATGTCTAGCACAATGAAGTCCACCAAAAATGTTAAATTTCCTATTTTTATTAGCACATCCTCAACTTTGCCACGTGACTTTGAAATTGTTCTTTCAGCCTATTGTAGCGTTATTGATGTTGTTTTGACTTTACCTAATCTCAATTTCCTGTAAACAGAATATGACATTAGATTTATACTAGCACCTGTGTCACACAATGCATTTATAACACAAGAATTTTCAATTGAAATAGGCAAAGTAAACTCCCTGGATCTTTCAACTTGGAAGGCAATTTGTTTTGCACTCTTCCACTACTTTTCTCGATTTATGCCACAATTTCAAACTCCGAAATCTTTCTTTTCTCTGTCAACATTTCTTTCAAAAATTTTGTGTAACTTGGAATTTGTAATATCACATCAATCAATAAAATATTGATCTGGAGCTTCTTAAGAAAATCAAGAAATTTTTCAAATTTTATGTCTTCTTAGTTTTTCTTGAGCCTTTGAGAAAAAAAGAATGAGAGGTACGTAAACCTTTACTGGACTTAGTGCCTTGGCTGTGGATATTTTTGTACTTTCTTCATTATCAACTGAGGCTGATGCATATTTTTCTTCCATTGTAACTTCATCAACATCATGCTGAACTAACCATCAGTGTATTTGCACCATGTGTTTGCAATTTTATAAGTAGCT
Source organism: Fraxinus quadrangulata (assembly GCA_903798255.1). Classification (NCBI taxonomy): domain Eukaryota; kingdom Viridiplantae; phylum Streptophyta; class Magnoliopsida; order Lamiales; family Oleaceae; genus Fraxinus; species Fraxinus quadrangulata. The sequence continues at coordinate 11,811 of CAIGRB010024400.1, forward strand.
CCACCTACTTTGTGAAAACATTAATCTGTATATTAGTAGATGTTGTGCTATTCAATTCATAAATTCCAATCGCTTTTGGTGATATCACTCTTTCTGATGAAAATATTGAATATGTCATAGCAATTAACTCAAACAAATCCATGTATTGTTGTATTGGTTTTCCTATGATTGATCCACCAGCAAAGGAATCCACCTGAGATTTTGACAGTGGTGAAAGTCCGATGTAAAGTATTGCACTTGATTATCTATGGTGATCCCATGATTTGGACACTTTATTATTAACTCCTTAAATCTGTTCAATGTCTCATGATAGCTCTCCCTGTCTTTTCATTGGAAAGTTTAAATTTCCAATCTAATTTTTGTTACTTTTGCCGGTGGAAAAATTTGTTGCGGAATTTTCTTGTCAATTCCTCACATGTAGTTATGCTTCCATGAGGTTCAACATCTAACCATTCCAGTGCAGCAACTCGCAACGTATAGGGAAAAATCGTAGCTTGATGGAGTCTTGATTGACCCCTAGGGCATGAAAATTCAAGCAATTTCTGAGAAATCTGGAGATATGTGTGTTCGAATTTTCATGAGCTAGAGCATAAAATTGGAAAGTGTTGTTAGAATTTGTGTATGACTCGAATTCCTTGTTTGAAATATTAAAGAATTCTAATTGAAGTGCACGTCAAGGAGAATTCAGTTTGAAATGTTATTGGAGTCCTATATCAAGTTGAACTTCTATTTTGGAAACTATTTGGGAGTTGAAATTTGTTTTGGACTTGATATTTTGGTATCCCACTTCATCAAAAACTCTACTTAGAGGGTTTAGATATCCTCTACATGTTCCCTATAAATATTAGGCTCTTCTGTACAATTTTATAAGTGTGAGAAAATAGATTACTAGAATTATAGGATCCATTATAATTTTCTCTCTTCTCCATTATTTTTGAGTCAATAAAATCTCTTAATTTCTCTGTCATATTCTTGTCTTCTTTTATTCTTGATCTAATACTTCATATTTTACCATATAACTTCAACATCTCAATCCGATGATTGGTGTCACAAAAAGTGGTATCAATCCTAATAAGTGGTATCAAACCCAAGGTTCAGCAGTTCCGCATAGCGTAAGGTTTGATTTGTTTGAAGTTTTTGTTCGTGATGGCTTCCATGAAGTGTGACACTCCACTTTTAGATCGGAGCACTAGATTTTCGCTATAACAGGTTAAGATGCTTGCAGTACTCGCACAACTAGATTTAGATGATGCGTTACTTGGAATTGATAAAATGTCCACAACTTTGACCTCGAAGGAGAAATCACGGAAGGATAAGAAGGTAATTTCTCACATTGATCTTCATTTATCAAATACTATTCTTCAAGACGTTTTAAAGGAGAATTCTGCAGTTACTTTATGGTTGAAGTTGGAGCAATTGTGCATGACTAAAAGTTTGATAAGCAAGTTGAACCTCAAGCAGCATTTATACTCTTATCGAATGGCAGAAGAAGGGTCATTGGAATATCACCTGACTGTATTTAAAGAGATCGTCACAGATTTGAAAACTTTGAAAGTAGAGTATGATGAAGAAGATTTGGCCTTGATCCTATTGTGTTCGTTGCNAGTGTGTTCGTTGCCCACTTCGCTTTCTTCATTTAGAAACACAACTTGTATAGTCGCGATACTCTTACCATTGAGGAGATGTGTGATGCTTTGTATTTAAAAGAGAATATGAAGTATTTGGTTTCTGAGGCCAGAGATGGAGAATGCCAGGTTGCTCATGGTGGTTCTGGAAGGGGAAGATCAAAATTTAAGATTAGTAATCAAATTTGTAACTACTACAAGAAGAATGGACACTTAAAGAAGGATTGCTACAAATTGCAGAATAAAGAAAGGATGGCTGCAAGTAAAAATTCAGATACTTCAAGCGAAGCAGGCCTCGCAGAAAATGTTGTAAGTGATGGAGATCTCTTAGCTATGTCTGACATTGAGCTAAACCGGAAGATGATTGGATTCCTGATTCAGCATGTGTGTTTTATATGCGTCCTAATAAGGACTTATTTGCTACATATGAAACTATTTTCAAAGGTGTCGTGGTTATAAGAAACAATACATCTAGTCAGGTTGCCGAAATTGGTATAGTCAGATTGAAGTTTTTGGATGGAACAATTAGAACACTTGGCCAGGTTCAACAAGTTCCAAATTTGAAGAAGAATCTTTTCTCGTTGTCTATACTTGATTCAAAAGGTTATGAGTTCTTTGGTAGAGGTGGAGGTAGAGTTTTGAAGGTTTGTAATGGTGCCTCCGTTGTATTGGAGGGACGTGCAGAATTTGGAAGAGTTAATCAGCACATGTTCAGTACCGTGGTGGACATTTAATTCGGTACAATACATTTAAGAGCTCGTAAAGGGTCAGATTTGAAGAATACTGCTCAGTGGAGTTTAGAAGATATGGATAATGCCGCTTTGCCACCATCACCTGCAGTGCCATTATATTCAATTGCTAGGGACGGACCCAGTGGAAAAGGGTAAGTGAATGCTGATTTTATTGAGCATACTTTAAGTGGAGTAGAATGTGTACAATCTTGTAATGGGCCTTCTGTAAAAACATTTGGTATTGATTCTACTTTGGGGTGTTAGAGTCCAGTTTGGTTAATTCAAAATCATTATGATTTTTTGGGAATTTGAGATAATTTTGCAGAGTAATGCTGGATTCAGTGGAAGATGTGGAGTATTGTGTTTTGTTAAAAAAACAATTTTGGTTATTGTTGAAGAAGTCAGTTCATTCCTTGGTGAAATTCATGTCAATGTGGAGATTGTTAGAATTTGGGTGTGACCCGAATTCTTTATTTGAAATATTAAAGAATTCTAATTGAAGTGCACGTCAATGAGCATTCAGTTTGGAATGATATTGGAGTCTTATGTCAAGTTGATCTTCTATTTTGGAAACTCATTTGGAGTTGAAATTTGTTTTAGACTTGATTTTTTGGTATCCTACTTCATCAACAACTCTACTTGGAGGGTTTGGATATCCCTACATGTTTCCTATAAATATTAGGCTCTTTTATACAATTTTATAAGTGTGAGAAAATAGATTAGTAGAATTACAGGATCCATTGTAATTTTCTCTCTTCTCCATTATTCTTAAATCAATAAAATCTCTTAATTCTTCTATCATATTCTTGTCTTCTTTTATTCTTGATTTAATACTTCATATTTTACCATATAACTTCAACATCTCAATCCAGTAATTGGTGTCACAACAAGTGGTATCAATCCTAACAAGTGCTGCTGGTCAAGTTGATACAATCTGCCTTTATTTGAAAGTTGTTGACTCCAAAATCTAGATATACTATATTGGAGTGCGCAATACTGCTATGGCCGTCAAGAACATTGAAATTGGCAAGTCCCCATCATTTATTTTCATTCACTCATGTTGCTGATCCAGTGGTGTCACTACTCTCTCGACAATTTGTCCAATTGGTTGTATAGGAATAAGGATATTTTGATTGTCAACCATTTGATGTCGGTGTTTTGTTTGTGTTCTTCGCGTCTTCATCTGAAAGTATGTTCTATCTTCGAATCAAATTATTCAAGATCGTCACCTTGGGTACAGATCATACAATGAATACCTTTTATCTATTAAAAGAAATAAACTAATCAAATAACAGTTAAAAATAAAATAAATTAAGACTAAAAGTAAATAGTCCTTAGCAACGACGTCAGAAACTTGTTGGATTTTTCTATCGCAAAGTGTACGATATCGTAACAAGTAATATAGTGGACTTTTGAGTCCGATTTATCATTCTCACTAGGACTATAATTTAAAACTTAATTAAATTCTTCTAAGTCCTATTTGATGAAAGCAAACAAAGATTTATATGTTGTGAATTTTTTGTTTAAACACTTGAAATTAATTAAAATACATACAAAGATTGGTTGAGAATTCAAATAATGGAAGGATATTAAGGAAACCAATTTCACCTATTGATCACATTTAAGTCTTAATTCAAGATGCAAAAGCTTAATGTAGTGTTGATCGAATTCTTCTATGGTATTCATTTTACTTCTCTTGAGTTCTCATTGTGCCTATTTAACTAATTAAATTTCATATCTCTATGCGAATCAATTTTAGTTAAACGAAACACTGGTTCTAAGAATTCAAATTATGACCGCAATAATCAGTATATGTATCTCTACACGTTATACTAATTTACCGGATTTGATTATATGATTTAAATTTATTTTATATTCAAGATTCATAACATAATGTAGTGTTCGGTCGAATTCTTCTATTGTATTCAATTTACCCCTCTCGAGTTCTCATTGAGGCTAGTGAACTAATTAAATTTCATATCTCTATGCGAATCTATCTTAGTTAAACGAAATATTAGTTTTAACAATACATGTGATGATCGCAATATTTAGTATTTGTATCTCTACACGTTGTACTAATATACTGGATTTTACTATATGGTCTAAATCTCTAACTTACCTCTCGATTCGTAAAAGATTCACAAAATCATCAAATTAGTGATCAAGTAATTTAATGCATTAAATTTATAGCAAAATCAACACATGTATGATAAAATAACAAGAATCTTGAATAAAAGAAATAAATGGTTCCAAGTAGATAACATCGTTCGCCCTAATATAAAGTTTAGCTACTCCTAATGATGAAAGAAAAAAACAAGAAGTTGTTATTGAATACATCACCGAATTTTTGAATATAGATGTAGAAAAATAAATCAATATTGTACCAATATGTTCTTCATCTTCCTATCAATATTTCAAAACTCGAATTTTTTAATGTTTCTCTTCCTTGAATTGCGGTTTTCAATCTCTTGTTGTATTCTCCTTTCTCTCAATGTGTCCAACCCTTAAAATTTTCTCATTTCTTCTACTTATACTTCTCTCTACCTTTGTGTTGAATATAGGGTTTTTATGTGCTTTAAAATGGGTTAAAACACTGTAACCCTAAAACAGGCCACATTGCCTAGGCGCTGCGTTATAATTCTCATAGCGCCTAGGCGCTACTTCTCTGTTCTTTTGGTTCCTAATAACGCCTGGGCGCTAACTTGCTATAAAAAAAATTTCCATCCTAGCGCTTGGGCACTCCGAACATAGCGCCATTTTGCTGATTCTTTCCCTTGACATTTTGGCTTGTTTGTTCACCTTAACACCCTTTTTACTCCACCTCCCCCATACCTCTTAAAACAGCACTAGCAAATACATCAAAAATGTTCTATACTCATAATATTTAACCAACAATTAAGTTAAAATTGTATAAAACTCGTGAGTAAAAGTATACTCATCAATAACGACGCATATGAGCATCAATCACAAGCTCCTCTATATCCAATTATGAAATGTTAGCACACAATGTTCTTGCTATTAGCATTTTCAAGGAAATGTTGGATGTTGGGAGTACCCCACAAATTATACTTCAGGAATTGTATAGAATGCTTGCTCTTCTTTGTGTGATATTGAACTGGGGAAGCATATTCATGTGTTAATAATAAAGTATGGAATTGAATATGATGCCAGTATTAGGAATGCACTTTATGGCTTCTATTCCAGATGTGGTAGTATGGATATGGCATTTAAGACATTCTGCAAGATTAGGGAAAATAATGTGATTTCATGGACTGCTCTTATATACGCGTGTGGAGATAACAGGAATTCTGCTATGGGATTATATATGTTTGTTCATATGTTTTGTGTAGCTTATTAAGTTCACTTTGACTAGTGTATTGAGTTTGTGTAGCATGTGATACATGCATTGGGTTTGGGTACTCAGGTTCACTCGTTGAGCATAAAACTAGGGTATGAATCCCAATCATTATCCATGTGGACGAAGGTACAACCATGCGAAACAACCTTCATTTCAGGGGCGGATTTGCTTAGTCCCCCTGCCCATTTCAATTTTTTATATGGTAATTTTTTTTAAAAGTAAAAAACAATGTGTAAATTTATTTTTTTACATATTCGTTCGACTTAAATTTTTTTTAGTTCGATCTCGAATTCGTCTTGCTGCATTGCATCCCCCATACTTGCATGTTATCAACACAACTATGGCGAGCTTACACACGAATACACAAAACAAACATGTTACTCATATGCAATATCTGAAATGCTAAACACATAACATCCCCTAGCTTTAACTATTTTTTGCTGCCATTCTCGATATTTGAATATGTCCAGACTAACATTTAAAATATCATTTATCGACATTTAAATACTTTTGAGAATGATATGTTGGAATTACTACTTGGCACATGCATTTCATCTTCTTCAACCATTATTGCTCTAAAATATTCATTCTCACCATTATTGATATTGTCAATAAACAATTACCTTATATTCTTTGCTGTCAAAAATATTTAAGAATGATGTGACACAATTTGTGAGTAACACGCAACAATCAACATGAAATATTTTTAGGAAACTCCAATAATCTGACAACTTATTTTAGCTAATTGTTTGTGATCAATCAATCACTTTTTAATTTACATATATAACAATAACAATTCAACACAACTTATCATCACAAACTAGATTTTAAAAACATTACCTATCAAAATTTGTGGAAAGTTGAATCAACTTGCAAATTTGTTTTATTTTTCTCAAAATGAAATTTTGTAATTTTCTTCTTTGTTAGTGTATCTATTTTTTCACAATGCAATAATACTAAGCCCATGTTTGATAATCATTATTTGTGTAAAATTGAGTTTTGAATAGTAATTTTTTTGGAGAATGTATGATTAAAAAGTATGAAATTTTTTTGAATTTACATGCATAATATTTTATTCATGCAAGAAAGGACATTTGGCAAAAATCCTAGTTCATACAGGCACCCATTGAAATTACTTTTCACTCATTCTATCCTCAACTTCTGAGTTGAAATTACGAATCTAGCCTACCGTTCATTCTCCCCCAAATTAACATAAATCCTTTAATACTGCATATTTGGGGTAAATATAGTGTGTAAAAGGAAACCTAAAACATAGAATGTGGAAAAATCAATTACCAAATTGTAACATTTTTAAGCCAAGTCAATGTATGCGGGACCACCTAATTTGAATTGAAAATGAGATTTTCCTATTTTTAGCGGCTTTAATAAAATTCTTTACGTATCAACTTTTAGTGAGAAACTACAAATACAAAATCTCATAAAAAGTCTTCCATTCACCCTCGAGATTTTAAAGATTTTCACAAAAGAAATATCTTTCCATCAAGGATAATACTACTCTACCATAATACTTGACCAAAACTTTGACATAATTTTGTCTTTTTTGAGTGTATGTCTATTATACCCTTATTCTTATAACTTAGTTATTTTTCGCATTTTATCCCCAAAAATTGGTATCAGAGCCTACTAACGAAACTGAAGAATTTTTTTAAAATGAACAGAAAAGATAAAATGATTTTAGAAGAATTGCAATATATTAATATGTTAACTAATACTAATTGAATTAAATTGCAAGAATTAGAAACAAATTAAAGTATTGAGTTTAAATCTCTGAGTGAAGAGATA